>CALNHX010003332.1:0-152562 GCA_940337035.1 Agriotes lineatus | reverse complement strand
CTGATTTCTATAAAAATCGCAACACCTAGAATTAATTGAGTAGTCCTCCGGGGACGTCCAGATCCAGGGCGACGTTGTTGAACCCCTTCTTCGGACCATCTGGACCAACATCTCAACACCGTTGCAACATTACGGTTTACACGGCCAGCAATATCTCTAAGAGAAAGTCCGGCCTCTCTCATGCCAATAATACGGCCACGTTCAAAATCATTTAATTGACGATAATTTTCACGTTGATGAACTCTTGGCATTGTTGTTATAGTCAGAAGGCAATAGTGATCAAACAATTCGCAAAATTGACATTTATTACGCACCGATTGTTTTTTGTTCTAAAAATTTGTTGTTACTAAGTGTAAACAAACAAACGAAGAAAAAACAACAACCGATCGATACTTTTTATTCAAATTTTAATCATTACTTTGTTTCATCCAAATAGAGATTTTATAAAAATTTCAAAAAAAACCGCTCAATTAATTCTAGGTGCTGCGATTTTTATGGAAGACAGTATATATACCATGTGTTCAAAAATAAATTACATAAGGGTTGGCCATGGAAAATAAAACTAATGTCAACAGTTCTTCACGTTCTTCTTGCCATTCTTGATAATGGTTACAAATGTAGCAAATTTAATACCAAGAATTTTCGGCTAGTTTGAATCGCCTTTTGCTATTAGTTTTACAGCATCAATTTTTTGGTTAGTGCTGTTTTGTTTGCCACCTTTAAAGTCCACCAAAAATTTTGTAACGGAGAATCCGTTAGAGGTTCGGACAATTGGTAAAAATACAAAACCTTGATGGTCAGGCGGTTTATTTACTGTTACAATGATTAAACATAATATTTAGTAATTTATTATTAAATTATGTGAAGTACAAGTTTTATTGTATCAAGCAATACAAATTTACCTACGCAACAGGGCAAAGCAAAAATTCAACGCAATTTTCAGCTAGGTGGCCCATGGCACTGCGGGTACCTTTATGGATGGCAATAGTACCCACAATGCAAACTATAGTATGATCAAACGTAATTGCATTCATAAATTAAGAACTATTCCATAGCCATACTAAACGAAAATAATTTTTGATCATACTTTACAAATATGACACGAGTATGCAGACCAGCTTGAAGGCGCAAGTATGCGGTGTACTCGCTATATTATAAAATTTATTCACAATCACAACCACATAAAGTACGTTTTTTTATAATAATTTTCAAGGTCAACTTTCTAGGGGATAAGTTGCATTCCTGCAGGGTCCCTAGTTTTAATAATGTTGGTACATAGATTTTTAGTTCTTTTCTTCCACTAAAAAAAATGATTGTCATTTTGACAGATGTCATAATTTAATATCGCTTGCTTCATTTTTGCATTTATAATATTTCTTGGTTTTCTTTTTTTATCCGATTTAATTGGTAATGATGATTCCATGTTAAAAAAAGAAATTTGTCAAGAGTTCAAATTAAGAAACTTTGACATTCAAAATTGACACATAAACATAATTTTGAAAAATTCTACCAACACGCGGTATACAAATTTCCTAGCGTTTTAATCACATATCTACCAACATTGTAACACTTTGACAGTTACTATAGAAAAAAAACGTACGTTATGTAATAAGCTCATTACTGACTTTTTAAAAGTTGGAAAATGAGCTATTATCAATTTTCACTTCACAAATGGTCAGAAAAGTGTTTGCCATGTTGGAGGTTCGAAAGTAATCATTTCGCGACTACCGTCATGGCAATGGATTTTCGCCATCTTGTGTTATTATTTGATTAATATTTTGAAGAAGTCAAATCCATTTTATTCTAAACAAGAATTGGAAATAAAATAGTATACATAACTCGGTGGAAGTTTTCATTACAGCTTCGCGCTATAGCTCATCTCGGCGCTCTACGCTTCGGTAAGCTATATTAGCCCTCAACTGTAATGAAAAGTTTTCCACCTCGGTACGTAATGTACTATTACTACAACGTCAATTTCCAGATATAAAAGCCAGCTAATGCCGATGCAAATAATTTTCACTTAAACCACATTGTCATACCAGTTAGTGAACGAAAATATTTTAGAGAATTAGAAATAAATACAATACGGGGAAACCAATTACGTCGACATATTATTGTTGATCGCACACTTGCATTACATATTATATATCACACAGTTACATTGTAGTAACATACTTTTGACATTTCTTCAAAACAATCTACCTCATTAAATATGTATTGGTTTGCCGATTAAACGAAAATTATATACCACAACAATTGGGTAAAACCAAAGAATATAGATAGGGGAAGAAGGACAGCCTTATGGGCTATAAAGTATATGCTGTGATTTGGGTTGCATAACTATTTACTTGGTTAAATATATCATTTTTTGTTCGAAAATGCCGCTGGAAGCTCCTAACGTCAAAGTGATTACCTTATCAGTGGCATTCAGCAGGTCAATGCGTCATTAGCATTCTTGAGCTATAACAGTGTTGCAAGAACTTTCTCTCTACAATTCCAATAGTTTTACAATGGTTGTACCTACCCGAAATAAACTTGTATTCTGCCAAAGAATATTTAAGTAGTTTGATTCTGCTTACATCTAAGTTAAGTTTGTTACAAAGAATATTAAATATAGGTGTATATTCTTTGGTTTGTTTTGTTATTATTTAAAACGTTTGTTGTCAATCGGATGAACTCGTACCAAGTAAAATAAAGGTTTTATAAGTTTCACATGCAACACTTTTAAACATTTAATAGGTAGCTAGGTACCTATGAAAATTACATAAGAGGTTTCTAATATAATTTCAACAAAAAGTTCACCGATGAACACAAGATTATACGGAATACGGATTGTCCCCACTTTATTCTCACAAAATTCTATAATAAATATAGAATTAGCTATGTGCAAATAATGAAAAAAAAAACATTAATAAACAATACACGGATTTTATTTAAAAATTTTAATACGAGAGGAAATTATTGTTCAAGTAATGTTGACGATTAATATAGTTTACAGTGATCTATTTTAAAAAGCAAATAAAAACAAAAATAATATTGTATCTTGTGAAGTTGATACGTATAGAGTACGGCTACTAAAACAGTACGCCTTGAATATCTCATTTACTTGATGCATGAAAAAATGTTTATTTAGGCACATTTAAGTTGGCGATCTCTCTATGTATAGTCTCAGCAAAGAATAAGACAATATTATTCGAACATTTATTATGGACATTAAATTATCATTCAGAAATGTATGCAAAAATTTAATTTGGTGATTAGGGATCTGACCCAAGTTCTGTACAATCTGTTATTAAAAATAATGAATCGGGGCGATTTTCACAGAAAACTTACAATTGTTTAATAATTTATACTCTAGTTTAAATTACTGCACTTTAAACGTAAATTAGAGTAGAAACCAAAAAGAACTTATGTGGTTACGGAGCTGCAAACTAATCGAGGGTTGGGGTTCAATACCCAACAATATACCCTTTTTTAACAAATTATCTGTTTTCTTTATTTACCTTGGGGTTAAGTGGTAGAACAGTATGCTAATTCGATTAGCACGCCTGAACTTCGCCCCTTTGAGCAACTTATGTATTCATAATTCAAGTATATTGTAAAATAACAATTTTATTTATTTTTGCTCAATAAACGACATTTATTATTATTATTATTATACTTTAAGTCGCTCAAAAATTATGCCAAATAGCTATTTTTAAATAAATAATTATTACTTGCATTTGACATAATTTTTGGGCGATATAAATAATAATTTGTTAATAAAGAGTTAGGTACCTATTGTTAGAGATTGAACCCCAATTTGCCCCAACCTTTTACGGGTTTAATTACTTTTTTTTAAAGGCAGATTATAGGAAATTTGAGTCAGATCCATTAACGCCAGTTTAAATTAAAATATTTTGAAATAAAAATGTTATACATTTCTTACTCTCGCCAATTTCAATGATCTATTAAATAAATGAGATTTTCAAGGTGTAAATATTACATACAATAAAACAATATAATATACAAAGTTACAAAGAATATGAAGTACACAAATATATCTGTAAGCATATAAACGTACATTTTTTAAGCTTTAAACATTACTTAAATGTTGTATTTTTTTGTTGCGTGTACCAGACTGGTTTGTAGTCCTTAAATCTTGTGATAGCCATTTCAACGTTTTATGGAGTTTGCACTTAATTAAATGATTAATTAAAAACAATTTATGATAGTAACATGTGTCTTGCTCGTTAAGCCACCCTGGTACTAAAATTTTCACTTTATTTACACTATATGCTAATAATGTTTTCTTAAAATTTACACACGCCTTTCTATTTTTAAAATAATATTCAAAATGTTCAAGTAACATTGTAACTATTTTTATTAAAATACTTGAAGGTTTTTTTAGGTAAATAACACAGTCGCCCGCACCATAGTCTTTTTGCTGTAAAAACAGTTCATTATGATGCACTATAGAGTCACGGCTGCACATATTTTGACACTGATCACAATCAAAACGTAAAAGTGTTTTATGAATAACATAACCAGCTACATATACCGTCGCACAAGATTCTAATGTGGCTTCTTGATTTGGTTGTGTTGAAACTTCTATTACCTCACTGAGTAAACTGAGGTCACCATCTTCTGCTAATTCAGTTTGTTGAGCAACTGTATATGGTATGTCCTCAACATATCCCATGACGTCTTTTTCTGGCACTTCAACATTCGCCATGTTGACAACAGCATCTTCATCAACTTCGCAGTTGGAGCTCTCTGTAGGATGCTGCAATTTAACCAGCATGTTGAACTGTAGTGCTTGGCGGAAAGATTTTACTGTGGGGTTCGAAGAATTGCCTCCCCTATACCTCAGGACCGCGAAAAGATTTTCTAGAGGATCTTGGTTTAGTCTGCTGGTCAGGAGGAAACGATACCCTTCTTGTTTTAAGTCTTCCCATAGCTCCATAACTGACTGCATGGTTAAAATAAGTCCCTTAAAACAATAAACACCTTGGTTCACCTTGTTATTAGATGTATATGTTTGCCAAGTCTTAACCCACTGCAAATACTCTTTCAAATTACTTTCAGTACTCGGTGCGTTAACGGATAGAGCACATGCATATGGGTTACAGTCTTTCAGCATTCGACTGTTTAAGCCAGCGGTCGACAACCTTTTGGCAGGCGAGGGCCACATAGTGGCAAAATGAAGTAAAGACGGGCCGCACTTATTCATAATTTTGATAATAGGTATACTATGTTTATCGGGATGATATTAAAAATGCGAAACCATTTTGCTGAGTGCAGCAGCTGCGAACGGCTGAACGACCTTGGCTAGCTAGCGCTATGTTTACAAACAGAACCGTCAGTTATGTTCTGATTGCGTATGACGTATTTTTGCCAGGACAAGGGCTGCAAAATTTCCATTTAAATGTGGAAGAAAATAGTGAGAATGAGGATAGGCCTCATGAAGAATTTTGAGTTTGAGCATTTAACTCTTGTCAAAATTAGACTGCTTTTTTTTAATTACTACTTTTGTATCACATTTCAATGGCTATTTGTTTCAATAATTTCAAGGAACTACTGATTTTGAGAAAATGGTCATTTTAATTTCTTAACATTAAACTGCAGCAGGGTCAGAATCCATGCTTTTAAAAAATTCCCGCCTTTCTAGGTTATAATTAGAAGTAAACCGAAACGCCGTCTTCTGCTAAGTTGTCAAGCGGAAATGAAGCGGAAATGGAGTGAAAATAAATTCGCTCCCAAAAATGTCGACTGCTGCCGAAGCGCTGTCGGTCAGCGAAGCGTTCAACGCAATCGCTACCTCAGCGCTATGCCAGCTGAAAGCACCCACTCTGTGTCTGTGATATTATATTCTTATTAAATGCACGCTTGCTTGAATTTTGCGCGCGCATGACGCAATTATTTAAATTTTAGGTAGGTATATAAAACTTTCATTTACAAAACAGTCGCGGGCCGCATGCGGCCCACGGGCCGCGGGTTGCCGACCGCTGGTTTAAGCAATCAAATAAATAGTTAATTTTCTGTACGAATTCTGCAGTACCCAGAGCGCTGGTGCTTTTTAACTCGCCCGTTCCAACAGCAGTTCTTATCGTAGCACTCATGGTGTTGGAAAACACTTGCGTTGCAAATTTAACCCTCATTCGCTGGAAAGTATTGGGGTAGATGTGGGCATCCGTGATTTTTACAGCTGCTCGAACTGTACAAGAAGATTTATCAATTTTGTATGCCTCTTCGATATCTTTCCAAGAAACTTTCTTGCCCTCCACGTAAAAATCCTTTGATAGGAGATTATTCCGTACGCTTTTTATCAAGTGCGGTACGTCATATATTGCAAAAATTTTTGCGTCGCAGACAAAAAAATACGGCTGTTCTGCAGTAACTCCTAGATTTAAAAATGCAGCTCTATTTGTAGCAGCTTGGTCACTAGTAACAGCACGCACTTTAAGTCCTATTCTTTGTAACTCTTCGATATTTTTAATAATGAGGGAAGATAGCTCTCCATGTTTAATGGTACCTGAAGAAACATAAAAGCTGACAGGAATCTTCCATTTGTGAATAAGTCCTCTTGCCATAAACACTAGTGCATGACTAGCGATTTTGCTTTTCCGTCCAAGATGTACTAAATCTTCGAAACCTTCAATCATATCTTGGCGTGGATTATATTCTAGACCTTTCTTTAAATGCATTTCGTCAAGTAATACGACACACTGTTTTTCATCATCGGTCATGCTGTTAACTTTAACAGCCAGTTTTTTCATTAGTTCCGTACTGGTACCTGTATTAAGTTGGTTTAACCTTAACCATGAAACTATTGTAGATTTGGAGGGCATAGTAAATTTTAATTTTTCTCTCATAAGAAAGTAAGAGGGCTGGAGATTGGTGGTACATATTTAAGGTCAATTCTTTTTCAGCTTCTGTCCAAGGTTGTTTAGATGTGTGAGAAAGTTGCATATTTACAAAGACGCGAACGGTTTTTGGTTTCAAGCCCAATGCATCTAAATTAGCCCCCTTTCGTGCACATTGCTTCTTCATACGGTAAATTTGTGAATTTTTTGCCGCCACTTGTCTTCGCAGTTTTGCAATTTTTTGATGTAGCACAGCAGAACTACGGCGCTTTCTTGTTTTGGTAGGTGTTGGCATTTCTAACATGGCCTGTTGAAATATGGTTTTTAAAAATAAAACATACTAATAACCGAAAATATTTTCATGCTGTAGGCTCCATTAAAATGCTTTACAAGCTCATTGTTTTGCCTACATATTTCTACACAATTTATCAGAGAATTCAAAACGTCAATAATTTTTCTGTATTTTATGAAACTGCCAACTTTTGTTCATTTTGTGTTATTGAATAAAAACTCCTAAAGAAGTGAAACTTGATCGCCCTGTATACTTACTGCTTGGGATTTAGTTTTGATTTAATTAATAAAACTTTAAAAGAATTTTAAGTAATTACACCTTATTTAATTAGTACCTACACGAAGATCGAGCAACAAATTTGGGGCAACTATAAGATTTAAGCCCCTATAATCGGACATCGTGTTAACCTACTATCGATGGAAAATTTAAAAATTTTATTATACAGTGTGGTGATAAAGTTCCACACAAAATTAATAATTTTGTTATTTAATGTTTTTTGGGAAAACCCTGACACGTCAATTTTATCCTTTAAAAAGTGGACATGGCACCGTCCCTAGACTTTCCCATACTGGAAATTGTTCATATTTTGTTTTGCATTTAACAGTATAGTTATTTTCCTCAAAACGGCTGCTTGAGCGCTATCGTAAAACCCCGCCTCCTAACATGGTTAGGTGAAATTTTCGAAGTCCCTGAAAATCATATTTTGTATGGCATAAAAATTCGATCTTTTATTTTCTGATTCTTTGAAGGAAAATAGTAACGACAATTAGAATAAACAATTAATTTTTCAAAAATAGAAGGGGGAGGGAGGCTTTTGTTTCTGCGCTATGACGTCATTATTAATTTTTTCAAATGAAAATCTCATTTTTCCCCCTTATGTTGATAGATCTCGCCAGTTAAATGGTGATATAAAAAATGAGTACCCCACATAATAATTTTTTGAGAAAAATACACATAAAGTTAAAAAAATTCAGAATTGTTTTAAATTAAAATAACGCACCACATCTGTTTCCTTAGAAACGTTAAATTGTTGACTTATTTTCATTAAAAATAAATTCTGAATTGTTTGAACTTCATGTGTATTTTTCTCAAACCATTGTTACCTACGAGGGGCACTAATTTTTTTACATCATCATTTAACTGGTGAGGAGATCTATCAAAATAAGGGGTAAAATTGAGTCTTTTTAAAAAATAAAATGACGTGTTTCGGGGTTTTCCCAAAAAACATTAAATAAGAAAATAATGAATTTTGTGCGGGACGTTATCACCACACTGTATACAGAACGGGCATTTTTAAAGGAACTAACCTGTATCATAGACGAATCCGGTATGGTATCTGCATCTAATTGCATAGGCGAAGCAATATGATCTTCATCCAAATGAAAAGAGCCCGAACAAGACGTCGCTTTACCATAGCCTCTTGGCATGATCTCTTTTTTAAATGCGAGTTCTTTGGGCGACACTGGCGATGTTGCGTGGTCAGGTTGCATGGCAGTTTTGTAATTTAAGGGAACAGCATTATGACATAAAATGCTTTTCGGAAAAATGCATGGCACACACAGTTCTTTCACGTAATTGTTCTTCAGATAACGTGAAAAGCTGTGGATTGCCACAATTAATCAACCACAATCGCGTCTTTCTTTTTCTATAGGAAAACGAAAAAAGCTTAAATCGCAGTCGGTTTTGCGATTTCGCTTACATTCAAAATATACGCACGAATTAACCATGATTAAGATTAAGCGTTCGAGTGATCAATTTCGGAAAAGGAAACGTCAAAAGAGTATGACAACACTGAAGACAAACTTCAGCACAACTGAATGTGAATTTCCAAAAGAAATTCTTATAAGCTGTCCTGTTAATTAGCCTAAGGAATGGGACACGTCTTATCAGGAAAGCACATCAGTAAGGAACGATGCTAATGAAGAATTAATCGAAAGTAGGTAACGACCTATTGACTATTGACTTATTTACCATAGAACTGTCCGAAAAACCTATTTTCATAAAACGTAAAACATCTGCCAAACTTTAATATTTGTGGAAAAAGTATCAAATAAAAGTCACTAATAATAACTATAATTTTGAGCATATGATTAAACTTTGAATAGTTAGTAGTTTATTATTTCTTATTGCAGTATGTTTAGAAAGTTTTCACTGCAAATTGTCTTTTGTTTTGTTACATAGCAACCAGAGCACACTATTCATTTGTTTTTACAACTAACACAGTCAAGGCACACTAGATTAAAAAGTGTTTTATGAAATATTGTAAAAGTTTGTGAAAATAAGTACCTATGTGAAACCATACATGAATGAAAAGGGAAAAAAACAAGGTTTCCAATGATGCAAAATTTTGATATCCATTCCATTTAAAAAAATGTAAGTTTGGGCTGTACCTCAAAAATTACGAATCAGAAAAATATTAAAGTAGGCCTATTATGTAGAGCCTACAATTCCCTACAAGCTCTTTTTTGAAAATTGAAATTATATGAAATAATAAAAAAGTTATGCATGGTTGAAAAAATCGACCAGTTTCAGTTTTTCGATTATAACAAGTAGGCTATGCGTTTTTTTCGGAAAAACAGAAGCGTCAATAAATTGGCCTCATAAATGTGCACCTTTTTCCCCATTTGACCGAAGTTGTATCTCTTACCGTTTCCGAGATGCCAATGCCAATTTCGCTCTTATACAAATAGCTGTTAAAATCATAACTCTGTAACTTCCTTGCAATCTGGCAACGCTGAGACGCGTTCTTGGGAAAAGTGCGACAGGAATCTGTAAATGCGTCTTCGACCGTAGCCCTGAACAAGTTCATTAGTACTGGCGGCGGCTGCTTGAGGGCCAGGCAAGAACTGAGGAGCTTTTAAATAATACGCTAATAACCCATAGGCTGTCCTTCTTTCCCTATCTATATTCTTTGGTCAAAGTATGGAAGCGCAATTTTTACTGTACTGTAAAAATGAACTAAATGAATTAATAACAGATTCATCCATTTTCAAGTAAGCTTTATTCTATAATGTATAATGGTTAATTTGTACAGAGTTCGGCAACGAAGCGGGGGTGGAAGATATTTCTAAAACTATGAGAGTTACATGAATATTGTGTATATAAAAGTTGTAGGTACGAAAGTGGTGCACATTACTAAAATATTTTTGATTATACAGGGTGTCGCAAAAAAGTATGGCGAATCAAACTTACTTTCTTTAAATAGAATGCCCTATATTTGGGTAGCTTAAAAGTTTTGTATTGAAATACTCATCATTTTCATATAAAGTTGTATGGGTCTAACGTCAACTGTTTTGGAGATATTAAGGATTTTATGCAAAAAAGTGCTGAACTTCAGGCGACTGCTGTAAGCGACAGAAAACAATTGAATGAAGGAAAACGTTACCAAAAAATTATGATTTTTGTCAACTATCTTTCAAGTGTAAAATGGTGGATCTGGGTATTAATTTTATATAGGGTGCTCAATATTTGCAAATTTAATCATTTCGATTTTTTTCAAATGGAACGCCCTGTATATTTTTGTATTTTTGAAGAGCCCTTTTAATGAGCTTTCTTTTGATATGTTACTTCATACTTCTAAGTTCAACTGTTTTTCAGATATGTGTGTTTGAACATAAAAACAATTTAAACCCCTTAAGATGCTTTATTTCAAGGGATAAAAAACAAACGCCCTTAAAATAGTGATTTAAACGCATGATCTCTCTAAAAATAAAAGCACAAAACCAGGTTTAGAAAATATAAATTCAGTCAGTGTTGATGCAGGAAATTATAAACACGAAAAAACGATAAATGCAGGAATAAATTAAATATTTTAAAGGCGTTTGTTTTTTATCCCTTGAAATAAAGCATCTTAAGGGGTTTAAATTGTTTTTTATGTTTAAACTCGCATATCTGAAAAACAGTTAAAACTTAAGAGGTATGAAGTAACATATCAAAAGAAAGTTCATTAAAAGAGCTCTTCAGAAATACAAAAATATACAGGGCGTTCCATTTGAAAAAAAATCGAAATTAAATTTGTATAACATTAATACCCAGATCCACCATTTTACACTTAAAGATAGTTGACACTAATCATAATTTTTTGGTAACGTTTTCCTTCATTCAATTGTTTTCTGTCGCTTACAGCAGTCGCCTGAAGTTCAGCATTTTTTTGCATAAAATCGTTAATATCTCCAAAACAGTTGACGTTAGACCCATACAACTTGATATGAAAATGAAGAGTATTTCAATACAAAACTTTTAAGCTACCTAAATATACGGCATTCTATTTAAAAAAAAATAAGTTTGATCCGCCACACTTTTTTGAGACACTCTGTATAATCAAAACTATTTTAGTAATGTGCATCACCTTAGTACCTACAACTTTTATATACTCAATATTTATGCAACTCTCATAGTTTTAGAAATATCTTCCACCCCCGCTTCGTTGCCGGACCCTGTACAAATTAACCATTGTACATTATAGAATAGAGCTTACTTGAAAATGGATGAATCTGTTATTAATTCATTTAGTTCATTTTTAGGTGAAATCAATATGATTTTGAGCAGTTATGAAAAGTATCAAAAAGTCACTTTTTTTAATGTCACCAATGGCAATGTGAAAAAATAATACATTATAAGAAAAAGAAAAGCATAATTTTTACCAAGATGTGAGTTTGCAGCTCAAGGGCGATGCCGAGCACTACAAATAAACAGAGGGAAAAATGGTGTTCTGCCCTGCCGCGTATATACAATTTTTTCAACTGCCAGGATCAGAACCGTAAGAAACATATTTTTCGACGACTCACATCGAAAGTAGATTTTTCTCACTGTCATTTGACAACAGAAAATTGACATTTACCGCTGAGTGTGCGTTTTCATCACTTTGCCGCTCGCCGAGCGTTTTGGGTTTCCACGTGAACAAAATAGGTAGCCACGTCCGAATGTTTCCTTGACAATGCCCGTCATTTGTCGAAATAATCGCGTCACATGTCTAATAGACTGCACGAGTAATGATAACTGGATTGTCAATTAATATTTGCAATAAAATGAAATATGATATTTTCCATTAACCCTCCAGCGCCCGCGCCAAATTTTGGAAAATTTGTGCTCGCGCACGGACTGCTACTCCGTGAGGTTCAATTAGACAAATTATTTCAATCTTAATTGAAATATTGAAAGAAGTTGTAGTTAAGTATTTAGTTATAAGCTTGTTAGATATTTTTAGTGCAAATGTTCAATAAATAATTGAAGTAAAATAAGTGCTAATCATAATTATACTATATTAAATATTACAGTTGATACACAGGAATGAAGGTTACAATAAGTAGAATTTATTAATATATAACTTTTCAAATTCAGTTTTTCTCACTTGCTGTTTCATAGCAGTCACTGCACATAATATTGGCATGTTCTAAACATAAGAATTTTGCACAAGATTTGCAAAAGTATTTTGTGCTCCTATTTTTCTTCCAGTTGCATTTAGAGCAACGCCCTTTTGCACCAGCGTTTGGAAATACAGGAGTTGTTGGCGTCTGCATTCCTAAAACGTCTCTTAGTCTAATTTTTAACTGTTTCAGCAGGGTTGAACAAGACGCACGAACTTTTTGATGATCTCGTACCAATTCTAGTGATAAATGTTCCAAAAATTTTCTGCGCTTGATTTTCATGTTTTGATTGTTCTCCAGATAAATTACGCTTGCGTTTATAGCTGCCACATTCAGCAAACTATAAAACACCACCATAGGCCAACGTCGCGTATTACGGGCACAATTATATTGAGCACAAAGTTTATCAACTACGTCGACACCTCGTTTCGTCATATTGTAAGTGTGGATCATTTCTGGTTTACCATCTTCGTATAGCGAATCACTTTTGTGCATTGTAGAAATCATCAACACATTTTTGTTCTTTTTTGGAATGTAGGAGGTTAATGTACAATCGGTTTCAAATCCAAACATACTCGAACCAATTGGTCGATTTGGCCCACTTGTAAATTCAGTTGGTAGTTCTCTTTTATTCTTTCGAATGATTCCGAGTAAAGTTAATTTATTGGTTTTCAGAGATTTTGCCAAATCTATACTGGTAAACCAGTTGTCAGTTGTAACATTTCTGTTTGTACCAAATAGATGTTGACAGCATCTCTCCACTACCGATTTTGCACTGTTGCTAGTTTTATAACAACCATCTGGTTGCTCTCCCACATAGACCTCCATATGGCTTGTGTAAAAAAGTTTGCATCCGATAAAGCGTATATTTTAATTCCATATTTGTTAGGTTTACTTGGAATATATATTTTAAATCCGCATCGTCCTCTAAACGCCTCCAATTTTTCGTCCACGGTAACGTATGCTGAGTGGCTGTAATATTGTTTGCAATTCTCGTTGAAGTTGTCAAATATCTCCCTTATTGGGGCCAATTTATCGTATTGCTTTCTTTCTTCCCGTGTCTGCATGTCATCAAACCGAATGTATCGCAAAAGAAAAAAGAATCTATTTTTACTCATTGTCAAACGAAAGACTTCGATCCCTGTTCCATTGGTTTGCCACAAATCATCTGTGTTCAAACGGTTTGCACGACGTACACCTGCCATGTATAAAAGTCCCAATAATGCCTTAATTTCTACAAGGTTTGTAGGTTTTGCATCCCTCTCACGTGAAAAATTGTTAGCAACAGTACTTATCCTCTGATTTGTACATTATACGATAATGTTCAGCATCTCGTCGGAAAAAAAGACCTTCCAAATTTCCAGAGGCTCTTGTAGAGACCTGGCTAGTGGTTTTACTCCAGGTAATTGAGTTAATAAATTTTCTCGATGTGTTTGAACGTTTTTAGGGGGTACATGCTTATTCCACTTCATTTTCCCATCTTTTCCAACAAAATACGGCACTTTGTTTGAATCGTCTTAATCGCTATCTAGTTCTTGTTCGGTATCACTATCGCCTTCTCTTTCTTCAATCACATCTTCAATATGATCGTCCTCGTCTTCTTCATAATCAAATTCGGATTCAGTTTCCACTTCCTCGTAAAACGCTGAAGTTCTTTTTCGTAGCTCATTTTTGTAATTATCTAAACAAAATAATCGTTATAAAACATTGAAGCGTTATTATAGGCAACTTGCTTTTGCCTGTCTACAAATCCAATATCACGAAAATACTTTAAACACCGCTAAAGAAACCGCAGAAAGATAACACAAGCACAACTAACAAACCACCAACCTGCTCTCGCTGTAGAAACAATAAAACGGGACTACTCGCACACGGAGCAGCAGTCCGTGTTTCTAAATATTTTGGTTATTGTTAGTCATACACAATAGACTTTGCTACCTAAGGCTAAATAGCATCCTGTCGAGGTAGATAAAGGGTCATTGCTTCTAAACCAGTATTTACAGAAATAAGCAAACAAATTTACGCCACCCGGACTGTGACTCCGTGCGCGGGCAGTGGAGGGTTAATAATATGCTCAGTCGTCGAAAAAATAGTATGTATGTTTCGAGCTAAAAGTGCGCTTGCCACTTTTGCATGATTGCTGGTTTCGGCTTTGCCTCAACCAGCAATATTCACGTGCAAGCGGCAAGAATGCACTTTCAGCTCTTAACATACAATATACTATTTCATTACTCTAAATCAAAATTATGCTGTAATACGGATTGGGCCATAATTATAACGGGTGTTCATAAACAGTCGTCATCCCAGTAGGTTTCGACTTCAGAAACGTATGTCTATTAAAATTGAGAATAAATGCGCTATGACAGTACTCAATGACGTTTCATTGTGTTGCACGAATTAATCAAAGATATAACATTTTGTTTTTCAAAGCAACTGGGATGACGACTGTTTATGAACACCCGATATATAACAGCAATGAGATAACATGAACAACAAAATAGAATGCTTAGGTAAGTAAGAGATGACCATACGAAAAAAAATAATTTTAGTAGGCATGTGTGGTTGACATCTGTCATAATTAAATGTGCGTCAGGCCTACTCCAATATTTGCTATTATGTTTATCTCTTTCTTACTCAAGCAATACGTGTTAATTTCTTGTGTTATCTTATTGCTGTTACAGTGAAATTCCCCTTCGCGGATACACGGTCACCTCCCTTGGACAGACAGTTTCTCATGGTCCCGACCGACTCTCATATAATTTGCATTGTGTTAACTCCTTCTTGGACGGACATTCTCTTGAACGGACACGGACACAAGAAAATGTTCTCTTAAACGGACAAAAAACAAAATAAAAAATAAACGCCTTGTCTCATTTTTTTGTCGCAAGTGTCGCTGTTGCATTTCTCAATCGCGCCGCGCGCCAACTTCGCTGCCTGCCTTCACTGAGGGACTTTCCCGGGGATTCAACGACTTCAATCTTTCGGTACACGCGGGGATTCAGTACTAGTCTGACGTCTATGCGGAAAAGACACAGTGGGCGACACATTCATTGTAGAAATGGCGCCAAATATAAAAATTCTCACGCTTAAACAAAAAATTGAGATTGTTGAAGTTCACAATAGGGAAAAGTTAAGTGTAAGGAACTTATCCAAGCGTTTTGATATTGGAAAAACAAACTGCAGATATAAAACATAAAGAAAGTATTTTGTATGTAGTAATATTTTGTAAGGTAACAAATCCTTATTTTTTCCTTAAGTTTTAAGTTTTTTGTTTACTTTAAAAACATTTACATACATATACATTTTAAATGTCCCAATTTCTTTAATTACAGTTTTCATTAAAAAACCGATTTTGTTTCGTATTTCTTTTAGGCGGACACCCCTCTTGAACGGACACTTTCAGTCGGTCTATATAATAATAAACACAGAAAGGAACATTAACACATAAAATAACTTTTCATATCAAAACTTGTACATTCAAAATAACTTAAACAAAAAAAAATTACAAGTACTTTCTTAATTCAGCAATTTTTGTCTGAATTATGTTAGACTCATACGTTGTATCGTGTTCAATTTTTTTTTGTTTAGATTCTAGCATATATATTTCTTGCGTGGCTTTTCTCTTCAGCGATGCTTCTTCACTTTCCTGTTGCTCTTCTTTTCTTCTTTGTTCCAAAGCCAACTTATATTTGAAGCTAGAATTTTTTACATAGGATCTCATTTTGTCACTAATGACAACATTTAAAACATCACCCTTGCTGTGTACAGCATCATAAACAACACGCTGACAAGTAAGAGATTCCTCTTTTAAATTTTCTACTAATAAATGTCTATTAATGGAAAATCCAGCCTCTACATTAGCATTTCCATGGGACATAATCAAAATGAATTTAACAATGTTCCATAAATTTTCGAATTCATGTCCCACAAGCAAACGATGATAAAAGCAATCCAGTCTCTCAGCCTCTTTATACAAAGCGATTTCAGAAATCTTAGTTTTAATAAATGTCGCATATTCAAGTTTTGATCGTTCTGCTGTAGTCGCTGTAATAATCTCATGATCATGTAATATTTCTAGTAATTTATCAAATTTTTCCATTAACCATGATATAGAATTAGTATTAATTGTTTTTGGATTAAGCGAAGTAACTGCATGTACCAACAGATACTTTATACAACATCTTTCTGTTATTTTTTTTTACAGTTGCCTTCACAAAATGCTGGCAATCTTTTAAAAATAATAATTTGTCTTTTTCATTTAATTTTTTGTTCTTTAAATACCTTCTTGTTTCAAATCCCACATCAACATCCTTCACGTTTTTCAGATTAGAAGCATTTTCCAAATTAATTTGTAGGATTTGCTGTATATTTAAATCTGATGTATCAACTTTTACAATTCGACACAATAAATTTCGGACTAATGCTTCCATATCGTCTTTTAAAAAAGATAACATTGGATTAGAAGTTTGATACTTCTTTAAAAATGGTTCTAATATAGAAGCAATCAAAGCAAAGAAAGCTAATTTTGGTTTTATAAATGAATCTTTACAACCTGACTTAACATTTGTTACTGAAATATTTACTGGCAGTTTAGTTTTAGAGTGTTCTATGTAAGTTTTTATGTGATCTAGAATTTCAATAGCTCTAGTTGCTGCAGAATGATTCTCAACCCATCGTGTTACACAAAATTTCTTGGGAAAATGGTGGGATTCGGTCACGTTTTGAAAATTTGCCCTTCGCTTGGGAGAATCCTTAAATAGATAATAAATTCCTCTAAGGAATTCATTCATTTTCCAGCCAGCAGATTTGTGCCCAGTTTGCAATGCTCCATGTACTATATGAAGCCCACAAGAACCAATATCAAGTATCTTTTTTGTTGTTGACTTCATCCGATGTTCTTCTAGTAAAGAAAAAAACTTCCAATTAACATTAGGGCCGCCCATGGAAATCTACAAGAATATTATTATTAGATAACTTGTTTAATGTAACTAAATTATTTATAAAACTTATTACCTGTAAAATCCTATTTAAATGAAGGGATTGAACTTCCTCTAAAAAATATTTTAAATGTATAATGGAAGACTTGATACTATTAATTTAATGAAACGGCAGTTGGCCGTATCTGAACATTTGCGTCCACGAAAACATACAGTAAAGGCGGTATCTAACAAAACAAAAAAAGAAGGCGGCTTCTACACGCAGATACTGCTTTTCACTTTTGCATTTTGCATATGACGCCTTCTTGCGCTTTATAAGTAACAAAATTTCTGTAAATACCGCCTTTTTTCATCTGAAAATCATAGTTACAGTGCAGATATCGATTTGTTACTTACCTAAAATGATTGGAATTTTGTACCAATTCCAACGATACCAATAACTCAATTTCAATTTTTTTGTAGATACCGCCTTCTTGCTTATGACGGCAGTATTGAGCTATACACATTTCAAACTAAATTAATCTTAATAGTAATTTACGTTACGAGACCGGAAAGCAGTGTTTTGCAGGTCGAACCAAGTAGATTCCAAACTCGGGGAGCTCACGGTTTTCTGTATTTCTTAGGTAATCTTCAAAATGTCGCTATAATAAAGGAAACAAATTGTTATACTTTGTGTAACTCATCTTTGATCGGCATACCTGAAAATCAGCGCGTATGCAGGTTTATTACCGACATCGGGGTACAACGCCAACTCTTTTTACTGCAACGTTTTCCTCGTATAATTCTTCGTTGATCGGCATACCTGAAAATCAGCCCGTATGCAGGGTACAACGCCAACTCTGTGGTATATTTGCAGGGCAATCAAAGCGATGAACAACAATTTGCAAAAGTTTCGTAGTCAAAATAATTTATAGGTTATGTGTAAACATCAGAGTCAGAGACACATTTAATATGCTTAAAAAGCACGGCTTCAATATTTCTTTGCTTCGGCCGTTGGTTGCATTCAGTAACTCTCTTTATTATTAACCAAAATTCACTTGCCTTTGAATCTGTGTCAACAATTTTAAAAAACACAAGAAACAGGCATAATAAATAATTGTTTTCTGTGATAATATCGCTATTAAAAGTTAAGGGAAGTTTGTTTACAAAAACCCGAAAATAGAAATGGTGGAATGCAACTGTGGTACTTTTAGTTGTGTAAACACGGCTTTTAGTCTTCTGCATTATTATAAGTGATGGAAATTTTTAAAACATTCTAGGCATAATCCAACATTACATTTTTGGCACATTGTTCTAACTCTGCTTTTACATAGAGCTCCTGCAAATTTTTTTGGCCTGCTTCTTGTGTTGAAACCACATAGTGGTGCATTCCATCGTACCTGACGTCATCAGCAACATGAAAGTCGCTGCCAGGTGTCTTTCATGTTTGACCTGCGCCTTTCGGTTCATTTTTAAATCGTGTTAAATATGTCTAAAGGGCATAACAAAAAATGTTGAATATATAATTATTTCAACGTTACATTACGAACCTGTACAATATTTCTTCTAAAAGCTAATTGGCTTATATTTCGACCAGTTTTTCTGTAGATGATTCATGCAAATATGTAAAAATTTACCAATACCACTTTTTAGATCTAATTCCTATACGATAACTAAAATATTAGAAAATATTTTTTAGTTTTAGTTATGAATATACATACAGCCGTATTCAAAGTCGTTCGCCAGCGGTTCGCCGGCGAGTCGCCGGAGTTTAGTTATGAATAGTATGTTGGCGGCACTGTATATCTATGTCAAATTCGAGGTTAGCAGGTTAGATTTTGTGTCAATTTCTGTCAAAACTGACGGAAAACCTAACCTGATAACCTCGAATTTGACATAGACGTACAGTGCCGCCAACATACTATTCATAACGAAACTCCGGCGAACCGCTGGCGAACGACTATGAATACGGCTGATAGAAATCTTACTAAGCAATATTCCCATCCATGAGATCAGTCCCTCCCATATTCTTATTGTACTGTAACACGACATCCGGGCGTGGGATAAAAACTTTTTTTTTCTCTTTTCTTGAAAAACTTTCGACAGTTTTTATTGGCGCCACTCCAAAACACGTACTTGTTGTCCTTCCACCACACAAAAATAATTCCAGAATTTTTCTCTAACGCAGAAGAAAAATCACCTTTTTTATCATAAGGTCCTTTTTAGACACCATAGGACATTCCGTGGTTATCCTATTGTCTCGTACAGTACCAGTAGCGCCATAACCATTAGCTTTCAACTTAGAAAGTAAGTTCATGCCAGTAAAAAGTTTATCAAAAAACACATTGTATCTATAACATCTCTTTTCAGCCAATTCTTCTAGCATGTGGATGAGAGGAGCCACAGCGTTTCCAAACAATTCTTGGTACGCGTTATTTGTTTTGGGATTTTTTCCTTGATAAATTTCAAAATTCAAGACAATTTCTGCAGGAGGAGAAAGTTGTCGCCTACTAAGGTTATCAACCAAACCTCCATCGTCCTCGTCTGCTGAGTCTTCATCAGTCAGAATATGACATTTTGGAGGTTCTAAATAAATATCTCTAACTTCACCTACATCTTCTGACTCATCATATGCAAGTTCCAATGCCTCTTGCAACATTAGTCCCCTAAAATATTTTACATCAAATAACAATAATTGTAAACCAAAAACTGCCTAGCTATACCATATAGGATCAGCATTGTTTACGCCTCAAAAAGCCAACAAAACAAATGTTTTCAAATGTAAAATATAAAATAAAGAACCTTGTCTTTTAGGAAAAGTAAAATGTACTTAGAATGCACAGATTGTAAAGGGTATTTACATTAGAATACTTACACTAATCGAAAGTCAATGTTTTCTTGTAAACTTGTGTCTGTTAAAATTGTAACTACTGACAAACACGTGTAACACCTCACACCAACTCCAGACAGCACACAATGTATTCAGGGGTATCTAAACCAATGTCTGGCACATGCGCATTTTCATTAAACATAACAGTGGTGGCACAAGTAGTCAAAAGTGATCACCTGATTGGTGGTACCATGTGGTACCGGTAGGCGCTAATGGATTAAGGTGCTTAAATTGTTTTTTATGTTCAAACACGCATATATCACTAACAGTTGAATTTAGGGGTATGAAGTAAGATAGCAAAAGAAATCCCATTAAAAGGGCTTTTCAAAAATACAAAAATATACAGGGCATATCATTTAAAAAAAAATCGAATTTATTAAATTTGCAAATGTTAAGCACCCTGTATAGTATTAATAGCCAAATCCACCATTTTACACTTGAAAGGTAGTTTACAAGAATCATAATTTTTTGGTAACGTTTTCCTTCACTCAATTGTTTGCTGGTGGTTACAGCAGCCGCCTGAAGTTCAGCATTTTTTTTACTTCCCTCGTCTGAAAGACAAAGGAAGTATTGTAATCACGAAAAAATCACCTTCAGAGATTTCTTCAGATCTTCACGTTTCAGGGTCCCTAGATGACGAAAAACAGGTTTTCTCAATTCCGTCTCTCTGTCTGTCTGCCTGTTGGCAGTATCTCAAAAACTATTTGTCAGAGGAAGATGATACTTTCAATACACATTATATATGTACCTGACATGAAAATTGCAGACAAATATATACAGGGTGAGCACCTTAAAAAGATAAAATGTTGTTTATTTTTGCGTTAATTTTGAAATAGAACGAAGTAATAATTTTCACATAGGCCAGGCTTTACACTTGCCGAAAATAGAACCCAACAGATACAGGATAATGTCACAAAAGAGTCGAAACGTTTCAACAATAAGACCGTACCATTAAATAGAGGCGCGCGCCGCACTCATTTCAATGAGCCTCGATGGCGCAGTTCATCTTTGATCGCTACATAGATGCAGTTACGATCGCTCTGCAGATGTGGAGGGTTCAAACGCCAGTGGGATACATTTTTTTTAAATTTGCAAATTGATCTAATTTGTGTGAGGGACGTTCGGTGTAAACCCATTTACAGATATTTTTTGCATAAAATCGTTAATATCTCCAAAACAATTGACGTTAGACCCATACAACTTTATATAAAAATGATGAGTATTTTATTGCAATTCCATTAAAAAAAAGTAAGTTTGATTCGCTACACTTTTTTGAGCCACCTTATACACTCACCGGCACGAAAAACGGAGCACTTGCATTTTTTGATTAGATTTAAAATTGTATCCCTTTGTGATGTTTTATTATTACATTTATTATTATACATTTATTATACATTTAACATTATAACATGTATAATAAATGTATAATAATAAATGTAATAATAAAACATCACGAAGGGATACAATTTTAAATCTAATCAAAAAATGCAAGTGCTCCGTTTTTCGTGCCAGTGAGTGTATAATCAAAACTATTTTAGTAATGTGCACCACCTTCGTACCTACAACTTTTATATACACAATATTCATGCAACTCTCATAGTTTTAGAAATATCTGCCACCCCGCTTCATTGCCGGACCCTGTATGATAACGAGACATGGGTCTTAACCACAAAAGATCTTCAACACATTCAAACAATAGAAATGAATTTTCTGAGAACAGTGGAAGGATGTAGCAGGGAAGATTGACTAAGAAATCAAAACAATGGGAATAATTTAGGAGTTACTGCCATCAATGAAAATATATTTGAATATAAAAAAAGATTAAAAAAACATATGAACCGCATCAATACCAATCGACTCACAAATACAAACCAACCGGTAAACGAGATGTTGGCAGGCCAAGAAAAAGTTGGTGTGTTGATCCGGAACAAATTGCGAGACCTGATCCATGGGGAACAAGAAATCATATTTGTGAAAGAATGACATATAAATAAAATAAAATAAAGTTAAATTGTAAAATTTAAGTAGTAAGCCGTCTTCATCGCACCACTTTCATTTTTGCATTGTCATACTTTGTAGGTCGGGCAATACTATTATATTCTTATAATGCCACTGCCATGGTAGCTGCGGTAAATGTAACTTTAAGGCTAATATCTGGATGGCGTCATTGAAGTGAAGACTTAGGATTTACTCGATTATCTAGTAGGTACCATTTTAATTATTAAACTGTATGTGTATAACATACATTCCCATCATAATACATATAGGTACTAACTGAACCATTATTCAAATTCAAGGAAATATTGTATTAAATATCGTATCTCCTTAAATCATCCCATTTTGACCTTTCAATTCTCCAGTAAAATAAGTTGCATTGTTTGGATAGATGCTGTTTACCCAAAGTTACCTAACATAGATTGTTTCCATCGAGTCTTTGTGCATGCTGTGTGGGATTATGTTAATATTAGTCCAGTTTAACATTTTTTAAATGTGAAATGTTATCTGTTACATACAGTAAACAAAATAGTGGGTATTCTGAAGAACATAACAATGTAAATAATTTACAACCAAAATTTTGTATGGTATAAAAAGCCAATTGTTGATATCAACAAAATTTAATTTTTGCCACAACCAGGAGTAGAAATCAGTTTCTACCTACTTACAAAAATTGTGACAGAAATAATACATTTTCTCCTTAGAAATAAAATATTTACATTTCCTCTGTAGCGAATTTTCATTATAAACGATATAAGATTTGTATATTGTCATGGTATTTATAACATAGAGAAACACAATTCAGAGGCTACTAAATATTGTAGTACAATTCCGATTTGACTGTAGTGCTTTATAAAAATGCGTTTTACTCCCAGTCATGGAAAAAGTAGCATATATACAGAACACCCTTGGGCTCCAAACTTACACCTTGGCAAAAATCATGCTTTTCTCGTCCTTGGTATATAATGTACTAATTTTGTTTGAATTGCGTATATAATGTACGGTGTGTAAGGAAATAATGTTAATAGCCTAGGTGTGATGATACTTAACAAAATAAGCAAAAAAGTTTAAACAGGAGTTTGAAATTGTATCTTATGTAAGCAGCTACAGCACTTAGACGAGTAATAGAAAGCCATGGTTTTCATGTTATTAAAATTAAATGGGAAAAGTATAATTCATTCTCGATGCTTCCTCTTCCCAGCAGGCTATGCTCGGGTGACATTTTTGTTGATACGCATGCGGAATAACTAGACATGACAAAATTGGGTTATGTTGTTTGCAATTTGGGGTTATGATTTTTGAAGGCTTCACTGTTACCAGTTAAATTTTTGTCTCTTAAAATTAAATAGTATACAGGGTGTTTACGGTCTTGTAATTTTATTTTTAAGGAGTGATTAAACATCTTAAAAGAAGACCATTAACGTTAAAATGTCTTAGTAAAAGTTTTATAATAAGAGAGATATGATGTGATTTAATTTTTTTTAGATTTTGTTTATTTTTATTTTGAAGGGGTGGTTAAACACCTTAAAAAAGATTATTAATGCTAAAATGATTTTCTATAACACTAAACAATTAACGCAGAAACAATTGATAAAAAAATTAACGCTAAAACGATTAACGTTGAAAGAATTATTCAAAAAATTGTGCAAAGTAAACATAAATTCAAACGATAAGCTATCACTGAATTTTTTGTTAAGTAGGCTGATGCCAATAACTTTTCGCATCTGTCAAGCTATTTTAGTAGTTGTCACTGCACTGTTTGTTTGGCATAAATTCTTCCAAATAAATCCTAATAAGGAACGTAAAAATGGTCTATCGCACTAACAGTGAATAAGTACGTTGACATGTTGTTAATTTATGGGGAAGTACACCAGAATTCTACTGCTGCAAGCCGGATTATATGTTGACCGGTTTCCTAACAGGATAACTCCGATTCCACAAAAATTGACTGCTCTAGTACTCCGTGCACGAGAAACTAGTGTACTGCAAACACGTCAAGGTCGGCATGGTGGCCTGGCCGACAACAACGATTTTTGGATGCCGAAGAAGAAATATTAAACTTTGTTGAAGAAGAATCTTCCAGTAGTACTCGAGAAATCTCGCCAAGTAC
Organism: Agriotes lineatus; assembly: GCA_940337035.1. Classification (NCBI taxonomy): domain Eukaryota; kingdom Metazoa; phylum Arthropoda; class Insecta; order Coleoptera; family Elateridae; genus Agriotes; species Agriotes lineatus. Next base: position 128,148 of record CALNHX010003332.1, on the reverse strand, counting down.
GTGTCTCAAATCGAATTGTCTGGCGAACACTGCACGAAAATCAATTGTATCCTTTCCATGTACAAAAAGTACAAGCATTACAACCTGCACATCGTGCATTTTTACCAATGGTTTCTGCAAAAACATGCTAAAATTCCAAACTGTTCTTCCATTGTGTTGGCAACTAATGAAACAACGTTTACAAGTAACGGCATCAACAACTGTCATAATGCTCATATCTGGGCAGTTGAAAATCCATATGCTGTTCGTCGTAATCATTTCTAGCACAGATTCGCGATAAACGTTTGGGCCGGATTGGCCAACGCACAACTTATTGGCCCTTTTGTGTTGCCAAACCGATTGACTGGAAATGATTATTTCTTCTTTTGCAAAATCATTTATTAGAACCTCTAGAAGAAGTACCTTTGAGTGTACCTCAATAAATGTGGTTTCTTCAAGATGGTGCACCGCCGCATTTTAATCGTTTAGTTCGTCAACATCTAGATAATGTATTCGAAAATAAATGGATTGGCCATGGTGGTCCTGTTTCATGGCTTCCTCGGTCACCTGACCTTAACCCCTAGATTTTTATTTATGGGCCCTTATGAAGACGATGGTATACACCAACGAAATAATTGATTTAGATGATCTTCGTAACTGCGTTGAAGCAACTGCGACAAAAATTCAACGGCAAGATCTAGGCTTTGTAAGTTCAACACGGCGATAACTTGGAACATCTTGTGTAAGGTGGTTTTCTTGAAAAAATAAAAATAAAATAAAATGTGTATTTGTTTAATTTAATTTAATATGATTAATCGGCCCTTAAAAATAAGAAAAAAAATCTAAAATAAATATTTTAAAAAGTCATATCTCTCTTATTATACAACTTTTGTTAAGACATTGTAGCATTAACGATCTTCTTTTAAGGTGTTTCATCACCCCTTAAAAATAAAATCACAAGACCGTAAACACCCTGTATATTAAAAAATATTCTGAGGTAGCTATCACAAATTTAAATATAGCAGCCAGGAGACATGAAAATGACCCTTAGCTGTATTTTGTGTAGTAGGTAGTACTTAATAATCACTGCTAAATATATTTTTTTATTTGTCCACCATTTTGTCAATTTTGCTTACCAGATTGACTATTAAACGCTAATATACATGGTGATTCATAAATATGGGTATTAAATCTAAGGGTAGTTAGAGGACATCAAACAGAACAAATTTGCATAATAAACTATACGTCAAAAATTAACAATAATCTAAAAATAAAAGTTTACTTGCGTAAACTGATTGACGGTCACTGGAATAAACTTCTATCTATAAAGTTTACACATCTGTTTGCTATAAGTAGTACAGTAAAATTGTCGTTTTAGATTTAAAGATTTGGCCACGGCGATTCCTCTTGCCCAGTGGTTTAGGGTGATTCGACAAGTGTAAAACCAAAAAGCCGTGCCCCCACCTCCTGTCAAACAGCCGCCATCTTGAAAACATTTTGAAATTGTTTTTTCTCACGATCCAATAGCTGGGCAGCTATTAGCTGGGTATAGACACATGTTCAAAACCGCCACGAAAAACTACATTTATGCCAGTTTTGAATGTGTGTCTATGCCCAGCTATTGGTTGCACAGAAAAAGTTATTGAACAAAAAATGTTGGAAATAAAATTCTACACATTTTTGGTCATTGCTGCGATACCGAGAAGTTGGAAGTCTCTAAAATTGTCTTTTGCCTTTCAAAAATGTATTTTGCCATTTCACAATTGTCGTGTTTGAATAGTAAAGTTCTCTATAAACACCAAGCATTCTTGTAAGAATTTCTTCCCGCTATCGATCATCTAAGTCAGTGATACAGCCTTAGTATCAAAGCGTGTAAGTTGGTGATAATATTTGTTGGCTACTTTCCCTTGCCAACGGAACTTAATATTATTATTAAGTTCCTAGGATAATATAATTAACGACGCAAGATGCAGACTTAAACGTTTTGTTTATAATTACAAGTGTTTATGTGACATATGACACTCACAGGTAATGACTCATGAAAGGGATTGAAATCAACATAAATCCTGGTGACAGGTGAGAAACCAAACGATTTCTTAAAAAAACTAGGAAAATTTTGATGAGCAGCGGGAAAAAATATAATAAGATAACTCGGAATGTATCGCCTATTAACATTTTCGGCAGACAACAAGCCTTGCCTTTGCCTTGGCTTGTACTTGCCTACCTCAAATGTTAATAGGTTCTTACATTCCTTGTTACTTAAATAGCTATTTAAGGAGAAAATCCCTTGCCACTTAAAAATTGGATTATAGTAGTATTGGTATTATTTACTACGCAAAACTTGGTAACTAGATAAATACAGCTGGAAACTATTCCATGTCACCAATGGTACATTGATCTTATTTGGATGGACTTTTTATTGTAAGACATTTTAAAAATCGATAGAATTCAATGCAACTGCAACTTGTTTGTGAAATTATAAATGTGCTTCAATTGAACCAGCCTCGATATATCACACTTACACAGACTATCTTCAATTCTTGCCTGTTTTCTGTTTTCCTCTTCCAGTGTTTTTTACTCACTTCCACTTATAGGGCCCTGCTTTTTGACTTGTATTATTTAGGACTGTTCTTAATACTGCTTTCATTATTTTGTCATCTGGCAATTTTACTACTTATTGTCCCAACCATCATAATCTTTGAGCTTTTATATATTAGGTTTTTTGCCTCACCATATAGCCTTTTTAACTTCTCATTCTCCCTTCTTACCTATCCTTCCTTTGTTTTTCGTTCTCTATACATTTTTCTCAGTACCTACACATCTTCTTTTTCGACACTTCCAACCTGTTTTTTGTTACTTTATTTAGCATACACATTTTGCATCCATATGTAACTGTACTTCTTAGCATGGTTTTATGTAGTCTAAGATTTGCTTTATGACACGTTTTTTTGCTATAAGTATTACATTTAGACCTCCTGCACGTCTACCATCCTTCACTGTTCTGCTACCAAGTTTTTAGAATCTTTCTTTATATCAGTTATCAAAAAAGAATCTTGAGATCATCTGCATATAAGAGATTTTAACATAATGCAGACATTCAAGTAGATCAAACAAAAATAATCAATACCTAATTAATTGTAGATATAATTTAGAAATTTTGAATCTGCCACACTAATAATATATCATCTATTTCATTAAAATCGTTTACAAAATCAGCATAGACATTACAAGGGAAACAGTTATGTACCTAGCCATGACAGAAACAATTGATGTAGTACAGGGCTGTCTAACTTCAAGGGGCCCAAGGGCGACTGTAAACAATTTGAAGGTTATGAGGGCCGCATCATAAAATGTGTCGTATGCGACTTTGTGGGTGATTTGTAATAAATATAAAACGTGTATATGTATTTCAATACTAATTTTTATTTATCCAAGAAGCTTTGAACATTAAAGAGATATACCTACAGGGTGTTCCCTGAGATAACCGACAAACTTACACCATGTGTTTTAGAAGTGATTCTAAAAAAAAAATCATATTCACTTTAGGTTAATTCCTTTCCGTTCTTAAGATACCGACAAAAGAAAAAAAATTACATCAATTAATGTAAATTTACCTATAGAGATGTAACGTTTCACCCCCTTACTAAGGGCGTCAAAAATTTATACCTCGGATTAAGCTCAAATCGGAGAAATACGTTCACTATTTGATTAGGTAAAACACCAGATAATTACCAAAACAAATATAATATTTTTAGCTAGTTACAATGATTAATTAAAAATAACTCTCATCGGATAAATAGCTCAAAGATATAATATTAATGACTACATGGACACAATTGCCGGCCAGGTTAACTCAGGGAGATGACGTGCAATTCTTTGAGTACTAACGATTAATTTAAAAGCCAAAATGGGCGCCAACAAATCTTTTTTAATTAACGACAAGTTTATCCAGACATTCATAGAGAATTAGTAAACTCCAGTAGCATAATATTCTGAAAGAAAGCTCAAGAACAGCTCAGTTAGCAGTAACACAAAAACAAGACCACAATGCTAGTATCACAATATAATAATCAAGAATTCAATATCATATAGTACAAAGTACAGGTAATTATTTGCTAAACATTGATTAAATGTAGGATAATAAATCTAGGCCAAATTTAAGGTGCACCTCAGAACACAAACTTGGCTTGCGAGAAATTTAGCATGTAAACCACAGTTTAAAAAGGTGTAGCGGAAATTAATGTCTGCTCTGTGGATGGAAAAACATTGGTGAATTCAGGTACGTAGTTCATGAAGCGAACTGTATATAACGGCTAGAGTCCCAAATACAGCCTCCAAAATTCTGATGGAATTCAGCAGGTACTGTAGCCACAAATGAAGTACATCAAGCAGTGAATCCCTGTCTACAGTATTAAATGGTTTTAATTAAAGCAAAAAGAAAATATGTTACTCAATTTTTTTGTCAAGGTGCTTGCTCTTTCTGCCTTCTAGAAGGGTGACGTGGCTGGCACAGATCGCTTGAGGCAAAACCCCAAACTAGCCCAAAGACAGGCCGGGATCGACAGGTGCTTCAAAAGCCAATACGGGGCCAAGATTGATGCCCTCAATCATTTCTGTGAACAATACAGGGGGGCGAAGGGAGCTCCTAACCTGCGAACAAGCGACTTACCTCAGATAGTCGACCCGCATGCCAAACACGATTAGCACAGCATTTCCACACAATCCACCAAAAAATGGTGTAAGGTAACTTCTTGTAAAAATTCCAAAACTGCAACATTCTGAAAAACTTTTAAAACTGCGATCATCCGCTGCACAGCGAGGTGAATTTCATCAAACCACATGCCGCAGAAACTTGGACACTTTCAAAAGACGTTAACTGCTGGCCATCAAGCACCAAAAAGGAAGAGGAACGCCGGAAAAACAAAAGCCAAGTTCAAGTCACTTCTCGTGTTGATAAGAGCAATATCCAAGTGGTAGGGAGACACGCCAAATTCAAATCATGCATTACAGAATGGGAAAACGTAAATTGCACGCACAGACCTGCGAAGTTAATAGTGGCGCAATCAAATCGTAATGAAATAGATAACTTTATTAGTTTCCCTCATACATCAACTTGTTTATTATTAAACCATGTTGATTAGAACATTTTTGTAGAAGTGTATAGGTAGTATTGGTATTGGTCTGAATTCCTAATGGCTGTTTTATGACCAAGTTTTGTCCATTACATATCAATGAATGGGTAGAGATGTTAGACTTCTTGTATTTAATATAGGTTCAATTTTTTTTTTATTATCCTGAATAGGTATTGTGCTTAATATTACAATCTCCGGTTGATGTTCAATTTTATTTTGCATTTTAATTGTTTAATATCGTATTTAATATCTTCTTGCAGAGGTTATTTCATGAGTTTTTTCTTATTTTATTATTTCCTTCTAATACCTATCAATTAATTTCACGAGTAAACTACCTCTACAGGATATTTTTGATATTTTAGAAGGTATTTTGGGACTGTTTCATAAAATATATTAAAGTATAAAAGTTTTTAGCTTGGTTAACATTATGGCAGTTGTCTAAAGTATCCTGGTTTACTATTTTGAATTTATTGTATATTTTAAGAAAATTTCAAAGTTGCATTGTGGAATTTTGACGCCGAAAAATGTATCAATGCACAATTTCTTCGTGAAGAGTCAAATATATTAGTCAAACAGGCTGCCAAAGATGCTTTAATACTATCAGTTTCATCACCACTGCAGTCGATGCTGTTACCATCATCAGCGAAGTCATCGATCTCCTGGTTCTACTAACTGCTGCAAAACTGTACTCCTTAAAATCATTAAAGTATGAAGAAGCAGCCGAGAACATTCTATTTTTACATGCAATTAGTGGCTGTGATATAACATCTCCTCTTTTCAACCAAGGAAAAACAAAATTTATTAACATCATCTAGAGGTACTTGCATCTAAACCAACTTACTAAAGCATTCAAAGAACAGGACGTAGATTCAGAAAAAATGCAGGGGCAGGAGAACAATTTCTTGTCACTTTATATGGCAGTGGTATAGTAAACGAGACATCGCACACATTGCATCAGCAAAATTAGGAAAGTCCATCACAAAAAGCAAGTTCGATCTTGCTACTCTCCTATTGTCAAGTGATGCTGCATGGTATCACACGTTCAAAACGTACCACCAAATCCAAGAATAGTATAGATTGAAAAAGTCTACAGAAGTGGGGCTGGAAATGTAGCAATAATGGGCTTACTACAGTGACAACTACTAAAGATCCAGTTCCTTAGGCCGTGCTCAATTTTATATCATGCCAATACAAAAAATGATGCAGCGCAGTGTGTAGCTGCAGAAAAGCTGTATTGAAGTGCTCCATTATCTATCAATTTTGCCATGGACAAATGCTCAAATGTGTCAGAAGTTATGATCGATGATGACGAAGAAGAAGGGATGTTATCGACTGGTGGGCAGTTTTTCAGCACTCAAAGGAATGAAGAATTTGGATCATCTGAGACCATCAAACTGACAAAAAAAATTTAATAAAACACTTCGATTACAGCTATTAAGTCTACTGGGGACACCACAATAAAAACGCTTTGTCAACTCTACTTCATGGTGGAGTTGAAACAAGTAACAGTACCTACTTAATAGTTACTAGGTATGGAAACAATATGCAATTAATAAATAATAATCGTGAAAAAATTATCTCAAAACAGAGCATTGTTGAAATTTTCATTAATCCGATCCACCTTACAGCACTGCAGTTCGGTGTTTATTTCACTCACAAAAAAATCCTCCAAACAAAAGTTGTAGGAAATTATGTCTTCTATAATATTCATAATAACTATTTTTGTCCTAGAATGCACTGTAAGCAGATAATGACGAAAAACCGGTTTTGAGCGCACCTTTTTTCAGATGGCGGCTCAAAAAGATGGAAAACTTGAAATTTTAATTATGACCCCAATCATGTAAACATATCCAAAACTGGAAGCTACCCAATCTTTTGCATGGTAAAACTACCCTGCTACTGGACTATTGCAGAAAAATGCGTTTTTAAGTCTAGGATTTTCCTGCATCTCGTTTTTCTGGAAAAATGTTATTAAATTGTAAGTGTGACATTGCAAGGTCGATTCTAGTGGCTATGGACAAGTTTTTTCCAAAAACTCTAGTTTTAAAAAAGTGAGATGTGGCCATCACACGTTTTCTTTTATTGCTTAACTTGCACACACAAATTTCAGTTGACAGTGATAATGACTTTAAAAATCTGGTGTGATACACTCACACAACTTCCTTTTACAGTGATCTTATAATTAGTTAAATATTTAATTTTTAATTTTTAAGCATTTGTCAAAAATTTTCAAAAATTACGAATTCTACAAAAACGGTACAAAATAGAGCGTTAGTTGAAGAGACAAATTTTCTCTAAAATCTTAAGCAGCATTCAAAAATGTAATAATATACCGGGTGTTCTATTTAAAATAGGAGTTAATAAAAAAAATAGAAAAAAAAACAAAAGAAACCCACTTTAGAAGTATTCAACTGGAAAATCACCTATCTCACGTTAATGCACATTAAAAATGTAATAAAAATGTAAAGTTTGAAAAAATCGTTAGAGCCGTTTTTGAAAAAATCGAAAAAAACTAAAAAATCACAAGAGTAAACACCTACTTCCGGTTATGCGATTTTTTTAAAAAGCTTGCTGTCTCATCTACATAGTACACAAAACTTATATATAAAGTTTCAACGCCATACCTCTTTTCGTTTTTGAGATATTCTGTTCACAGACAGACAGACACACAGACAGACAGACACACAGACCAATGAAAAAAAATATGTTTTTTGGGATCAGGGGACTCTAAAACGTGAAGATCTGTTGAAAACTCAATTTCGAATTTTTGGGGTGAATCCAATACTTCCTTTACGGTAAAAGGAAGTAAAAATATATACCGCCCCAGTATATATTATTTTTTGTCTCTGCAGCTATAAAGCTATATATCTTAACAAAATCTACTGATTTTCATATTTATTTTTAAATTCATGGGAAAAACATAACATTTAAAAACAATTATATTTGCTATTATTTCAAAAACTACATATTTCATAAAAGTTCTAGACAATTCGGTAATATTTCTATAAGGACTTAATAAATAGCGGCCAATCGTATTTGCCAGATAAAAATGGTACCCGCCCGCCTCAAAAAGAAAATTTTTAATAATAACATAAATAACCTTACCTTACCCAGTGGCGCTATGATCCTCCATTGAGCCCTTGAAGCTTTCCGGTCCAGAGATGACTTTCACCAAACAACATAAATACCACATAAAAACAATCAAAACTTTTTAATAATAATTTATCAAATCCAAACAATCCAAAATACAGTATGTATTTATAGTAAAGATAAATTACAATTTTTACTTTCTTTTACAATAAAGAAGGTATTGGATTCACCACAAAAATTCAAAATTGAATTTTCAACAAATGTTCACGTTTTCGAGTCCCCTGAACCTAAAAAACATGTTTTTGTTCATTGGTCTATCAGTCTGTGGGTCTGTGTGTCTGTGAACAGAATATCTCAAAAACAAAAAGAGGTATGAAGTTGAAACTTTACATATAAGTTTTGTGTACTATGTAGATGTGACAGCAAGCTTTTGAAGAAAATTGCATAACCGGAAGTATGGTGTTTACTCTTGTGATTTTTCAGTTTTTTCGTTTTTTTCAAAAACACCTAATCGATTTTTTTCAAACTTCACATTTTTATTATATTTTTAATATGTATTGATGTGAGATAGGGGATTTTCCAGTTGAATGCCTCTAAAATGGGCTTCTCTTCTTTTATTAACTCTTATTTTAAGTAGAACACCCGGTAACTTCTAGAGAAACATTTGTCTTTTCAATTAACTCTCTATTTTGTACGGTTTCTGTAAAATTTGTAATTTTTGAAAATTTTTTACCTATGCTTAAAAATTAAAAATCAAAGTTTTTGGCTAATTATAAGATCACTGTAAAAGGAAGTTGTGTGCGTGTAGTACACCAGATTTTTATTATTAACATGACCTTTTGTACGACGTGATTTACTTGAACAATACCACTTATCAATTGCACTTTCTGGTTGGAATAAATTAATTGTCAGTTCATTGATAAATATGTTTAGTAGGTAATCTAAACTATGGGGTAGTCCTATTGTTGGATATAACTAATAAATTCATAGCGCGAAAACCCACACTCGCACGGTACTTTTGAAGTTGGAAGAACGTTTACCAAAGATATTAACTTATAACATTTTTTTTGTTGGATTCTATTAATTTCAACAAATCTTCTAGCTTCAAATGTTTACATAATGTATTGAGAATAGTTTTAGTGACATTATTAAGCCAATCCTTAGATATTATGATAAAATGATAGGTGAGTGCCTAAATTTCAGTATTGTAATTTTTTAAGTTGCCACCAGTGTAAAAAATTAATTTTTTGTCTTCCCCTTTTAGAAACGTACCTACGTGACTCTTACCGACCATCGAATATAGTACAGTCATTGTCTTCAGTAGTTTTTATATTTTACAATGCCACAAAAGTTACAGCAATGTGGCAAAAGGAAGCAGAGGCATAATTATTATTATTATTATTATTGTACCCATTATCCTCTGCGCTTGCCATTCCAGGGCTGCATGACTGATTGTATCTCCAGGTTTTCTTAAAGTATGACCCAGCCATTTGTACCTTCTTTGTCTTTTTTCGGTGTTTATATCCTCCTGGCCGGTTTTCCTCCATAATTCTAGATTTGAAATACGTTTTGGCCACCATATTCTTAATATGTATCTCAAACATCTGTTGACAAATGCTTGTAACTTCCTTTTTATATAGGTCGTAACATACCAGGTTTCTAAGCCGTAAAGAAGGACTGCTTTAGCTATATGGCATTAAAAACCTTTTTCTACGACCACTACTAAAAGTAGGCCTTTTAGTGCTAGCTTTTTTCACTAAAAGTGACGTTTTATAAATCAGCATGTTAAAAGTGGAATCAGCTGTTTACTTTTATGTGTGGAATTTAGAATTTTGAACTGGAAGTGATGTATAAAGCTATTCTAGTTACTTCTTTCGTTAGAGGTAAAGTGTTTTTTAAATAATTAAAGCATTATGTAATGAATAAAGTCAGATGTGTACTATTTTAATTACCTTTGATAACTGACTTTGACAGCTACTAGCTGCAGAAACATTCACCTGCGTGTCAAGGCCATCTCTTTATTATGACATAAATTATAACTGTCATAAATGCAAACCTTTGTTAAATCGACATTTATGGATTAATAACAGTAAATTTAAGGCCGTAGAAAAAATATTGTGTGCAAACTCGTGCTAAAAGTGTTTATGCACGAGACATGTTATGAAACAGCCTTCGGCTTCGTTTCATAATTTTCATGTCTTGTGCATAAACGTCCACTTTTAGCACTTGTTGCACAAATAGCTATTATCTAGTCCTACTGTATAATGGCCATGAATTATGATTCATAATTCACGGTTTGCAGCCAATCATAAAATTCTATTTTCATAATAAAATAGTTTGCAAGTTGCAACCAATCAAGAAATTTTATTTTCATTATTCAATAGGTTGTAGCCAATCACAAAATTTATTCTTATTATTAAATGACTTTTGAAGTTAACAGCTGTCACAAATGTCATAATTCGGAAATATGAACACAAAACTCTTATTGCATAGGAGTATATAATAGCTATTTATGCAACAAGTGCTAAAAGTCAACGTTTATGCACGAGACATGAAAATTATGAAACGAAGCCGAAGGCTGAATTTCCGATCTCCTTATAGGATTATAAAAAAAAGTCCTACAGCTGTCTATAAATAGTTATTTTTGATTCTAGATTGCAAAATGCTACTTTTGCAATCGAGTATCAAACAACGTTTTTTCGAAAACTGCACAGCTCCACATTAGAGGAAACTCAAAAGAAAATGTTGTCTACATTGTGACCTCTTCTTTAATCAAAAATTGCTGAACGTAAAAGTCTTTTTTGTTCTAGAATGTAAAAGACTTTTTCCTTCGACCTACCTATAAAATGTGATTTTACGGATGCATTTACCTACAAAAACTGTAACTTTTTTGGACACCATTAATTTTTCGTCTGCAAACACTTTACGGCCGCACTTTACAGCCGCAAACGCTTTTAGTCCGTAAACACTTTTCGTCCGCAAACACTTTACGTCCGCAAATGCTTTTTGTCTGCAGACGTTTTTCGTCCTCAATAACTCTTATAATTCGGACTCCACTTTAATTTTTTTTTCAAAGTATGACGGTCGACGGAAAAACTTAATATGCACCTCGGACGAAAACTGCTTTTTATGGCCTTGCCTGATTGCTTGCCTCGGCCAGCAATTTTTGGCATAGTTCATAAAAAGCCAGTTTTTCGGCCTAGATACATAAATAACTATTTTGTAATACCTACTTGTTGAGTACTTCTTTAAGGACTGTTTACTACTATGTAAGCAACCTCTTTACGGCCGCAGGCCGTAAAAAGTTTCCGTAAAGACCACGGCCTGCTAAATTGTGTGCCAAACGTCGAAGTGACGTTTGTCATACAATTCAGCAGCAAGCAAGCCTTCAACACTACATAGAAGAAAGTGCAAAAGACTGCTTAAACTCCTGAACATATGCTAAAATAACTTGTTCATTCACAGTCTTAACGTCTTTAGGAATATCTTCATCATTTTCTACAAATGCCATATGTTATGAGCTGGTTACAACTTTAAACTGCTTACAGCCATACCCGAGATTGGAAATAAATGATATTTATAAACAGCAGTTGCAACGTTCTACGCACTCTCAATCATTTTAAAACGTTATTACACAAATCTAGTGTTTTGATGAAAATAAATTACAAAAAGATAGATATGACCGAACTGTATGTAGGTATTACAAAAACTATTGTACAATACACGTCCGTTAGGGCCTTTACTGCCTCGCCAGTATTATTCGACTCGCTCTTCGAGCTCGTCTCACAAACTCTCTGGCTCGGCCGTAAAGGCTATCCTAACGGAGTTTTACTGTAATAGCTATTAACAAATCTAGGAATGTTATGAGTATCATAACTGCGGCAGATGTTTTGAAATCCGAGCTCGTAGAGCGAGGCTTTTAAAACATCTAAGGCTGTTATGATTCATAACATCCGTGATTTGTTCAATAGTTTATCGGTTGCTGTGTGGTTATGGTTGCCATGTAGGGTAATATTCCTTTACCCTACAGATAAGTTATGACCTAGTTACCAGCCTACTTTTGTATATGTAAACAAAGGCTTAATATCCTGAAACCGGTAAAATACTATTACATCCAGTGAACAAAAAAAAACTGTCACTTTGACAACCGATTTAAGTCATGTAAATGTTAACATTTTTTATCAGTTTTCGAAAAAAATATTTTGTATTATGTTAATGTAGGTAGAAATGCAGTGAATAAGTTTGAGTAAATTAGTCTATATCAATTTTTAAGTCATTCTAAAATACATATCTAATATATACTTTTATCCGCAAACGTCACAAAAGTGACAACTTATGTGTCCTTTTTGACAAGGTCTAAGCAGATAAAATAGCGACTTTTGCGTATACTTTATCTGCCTAAGCACACAAAATACAAAACTCAAACATTTCAACAAAATCATTTATTAATATTTATTGTAAAAGTACAATTATTTCAAGTTAGATTTTGAAATACACCACTTGCACTCGCTTCACCTAATTGATTATTAATATTTGCTAAATTAAGGGCCGGTTGCAGAAAGCAATGTTAAGTCTCGTGTTAGCTAACATCGCGTCAAAGTGAACAAAATCGCATCAAATCTCAAATCTTTATGGTACCTAACTAATACATTAGTAAACAAAATTTGATGCGATTTTGTTCACTTTGACGCGATGTTAGCTAACACCAGACTTAACATTGCTTTCTGCAACCGGCCCTAAGGTTATCAATGACAGATCCTACTCGGGCAGATCGACTTGCACTGGGTTCATTATTGGATTGATTTGGCTGAAGAATTTTACTAGCAATATCCTTTTTATTTTCTATAGATTCTTCTATATAACACTCAGCGACGGAACTAGAACGCCACCCTCCGTGGCCTTTTAAAGTGGTAAGATCTCCTCCTTTGTACAAGCAACGTTGCTGAGGTTCTTCTCAAAGAATGGCCCCTGTACTCGTTCCAGTTGGATAGATGTAAATATGATGCGACCTCTTTTGCTCTATTACCCAGCTTGTGTATGCCCATCACCATTCTGTAGCATTTTCCATTTTGATATTTTAAAAAGAATCTCTGTTCCTCAAAGTCAGCTGGGCGCAGATTAATGTTATTATTATTATATTATATTAAGCCTATCCATCCCAGTGCGGGCAAAGGCCTCCCCCATTCTCTTTCAGATTTTCCGGTCTTTAGCAGTTTGTCTCCAATCCGAACCTCCATTCTTTAAAATTTCATTTATCCATTTGGTTGAGGGTCTTCCCTGTTTTCGATCGCCGGAGGGCTTCCAGTCCGTTAACAGTTGTGTCCATCTTTCATCTGTCATTCTTGATATATGGCCGGCCCAGTTCCATTTTAAACTTCTTCATTTTTCAACTACGTCTTCTGTGTGTGTTCTTTTCCTGATCTCTGTTATCGGAATTCTGTCTATTTGTTTAATATTGAGCATTTTTGTTTAAGGTTTTTATTGAGGGACCACGTTTGGGCACCATATGTTACACAAGGTATTACACAACTGTTAAACATCTTCCTTTTTAGATACATTGGGATGTTAGTTTTAAAGATATGTTTTAGTGACCAGTAAGCTCTCCATCCTGCTTTGATTCTTCTATCAATTTCCCTTTCCATTTTGTTGGTAAATGTCATAATTTGACCTAAATATACTACTTCGTTTACGTAATGTATGAGTTGATCGTCTACTCTTAAGGTATTGGCATTTCTATTTGTTATAGCATATGTTTTTTCAAAGTTTATTGCTAGGCCTGATTCTAAACTCTTGTTGTGAATATCCCGTAACATGGTTTCCAAGTCTTTTCTACTTTCTGCGAGCAGTACCACGTCGTCGGCATTTTAAGTTTGTTATTTTCTTCCCTTGTATGAGCAGACCCATGTTGTGCCACTGTAGTTTGCGGAAAATTTGTTCTAGTGCACTTGTGAACAAATTTTGGGATAACGGATCACCTTGTTTTACCCCTCTTTGTATCTCAAAGCTGTGTCCTGTTTTTTCAAGTTTTATTTTTGCCTTACTACCATTGTAGATGTTGTGGATTATTCTTATGAATTTGTGCTTAACTTTTTGTTGGAGTAACGCATTAAGCATGTAATCGTGGTCTAACGTGTCGAAGGCTTTTCGAAAGTCTATCCATAGGATGTGTATAGGTTGGTTAAATTCATTACATTTCTCCATCAGTTGGTTTACCGCCTGCAAGTGGTCGATTGTAGAGAAGCCTGGTCTAAATCCTGCTTATTCTACGGGCTGATTTTTGTTAAGATCCTCTTGTATTTTTTGCTGTAGTATTTTTGCAAAGAGTTTATATAGTGAAGGGAGCAAGCTTATTGGTCTGTAATTGTTCATGTCTTGAACGCTTCCTTTTTTGTGAATTAGAATGACTATCGATTCTTTCCATTGGGCTGGGATTTCTTCTGATATTAAAATTCTGTTAAACAAAGTGTTGATTTCCTTTTTGATATTTTGAGGAAGGTGCTTCAGATGTTCATTTGTTATTCCATCTTCTCCCGGGGATTTTTTGTTACTTAATCTTAGTATAGCTGCGTTTAGTTCTTCTTGTTGTATTAGATATTCTTTGTCATCTTCTGTATGTTGTGGGAGTTGTATTTTATTTTCTTTCGGCCCGTGCTTAGTGTTTCTTCAGGGGAAATTAAGTGGACTGTATGTTGTTGATTAAAACCCTGATCACTTGTTTATTTGTTTAATAATTATTGGTAATTAGGACAGTTTACAGTTTACTTAAATGGGTGCAGCAATGCTTGGTGTGACCGGCCGCTGCCAGCGTAGCGGAAGAAGTCCGTTGAGTGCCGCAAACCGGCGGAATACTGCTCGAGCCATACGCATGCAGCCGGAAACAGCAAATACGCGCGGGATTACAAATTCAAAATAAATTCAAAAATATGGTCTGGCCACAACATAGCGACCACCTTGAAACGATAAGGCGTTTCAACAAAAATATAACAAAGATCATAGCAAATAACAATTAACAAAACATGTACTATAGTAAATAGATTAATGAAAGAACATTGACACACATTTCACATTTTTATAACCTAAACGTGAATCCAGCTAGTGTCCTTTTTATTGTAATGGAAGCGGACAAAGCTTTGCAAACGAGCGTTGAATAGTTCCAGAGGGAGTGAGCACTGTGGCCACTCGGTTGAGGCCATCTTTTCCAGAATGGACCTTCGTGACGCGTCCAAGGCGCCATAGGAGGGGGGGTATGCCATCTTCTTTGACCAAGACGAGTTGTTGGGCTTGAAGCACACCATTGTTCTTGCGCCACTTGACGCGATTTTGCAGCTCGCTAATGTATTCGAGATGCCATCGCTTCCAGAAGTTTTGATGAATCTGCTTCACTCGTTCGTATTGCTGGAGCCGGTTCTCAGGCGTAGTTGTTACGTCAGCCTCGGTAATCGCAGTGAGAGGGCGTCCAAACAGAAAATGAGCAGGAGTTAGACAGGAAAAATCATTGGGGTCCGAAGACAGAGGAGAGAGTGGTCGTGAATTTAAGATCGATTCAATTTGAGACAAAAGAGTGTACAACTCTTCAAATGTTAGCAACGCGTTTCCCGCCACTCTCCTCAAATGATGTTTTATACTTTTTACACTGGCTTCCCACAAACCACCAAAGTGAGGGGAATGCGGTGGTATGAAATGCCATTCTATACCAAAATCTTGAGCTAATTGAGACAATTCTTTATTATTTTTACGAATGAATTTAATCATGTCTTTCAGTTTTGAATTGGCACCAACATAGTTTGTACCATTGTCTGATTAAATTTTACTCGGTTTGCCTCTGCGAGAAACAAAACGTTTCAACGCCAATAAAAAACAATTGCTAGTCAAATCTGAAACTAGTTCTATATGAACTGCTTTTGTTGCAAAACAAATGAAAACACAAATATAGCATTTTGAGGTTTTGCTACCTCGTCCTTTTCTATCTTTGAGTAATAAGGGACCAGCATAATCTGTGCCCACAATCGCGAAAGGGGAACTCTGAGAAACTCTATCTTCAGGCAAATTACCCATCACAGGATTGATTCCTCTGGGAGAAGCTCGAAAGCACCTCACGCAATCATGCACAACTTTTTTAGCTAGATTTCTACCGTTAGTAGGCCAAAATGTCTCGCGTATGGTAAATAGCAAAAGTTGAGGGCCAGCATGAAACAAACGTTTATGTTCATGCTCGAATATCAGTTTTGACAAACGATGATTTCCCGAAATAAGAAAGGGATGCTTTTTGTTAAACTCAAAGTCAGAATTTTGAATTCTCCCACCAACACGAATTAAATTATTTTTATCTAGAAATGGGGAAAGGCTCAAGACACTACTTGATGAAGGAATTTCCCCTTTTTCCTTTAACAAATTATACTCATTTGGAAACGATTCGCGTTGGGATATTTTTACTAAACACAAAAGAGCTTCATCGATTTCTTTTCTTGTCAGCGAACCCGTACGCCTTTTCGTGGGGTTAAGACAATTATGCTTGAATCTTAAATAAAATGCAATTATTCCTTTTAGAGTATTTAAGTTTGAGTAATTTTCAAATTGAAATCTTTCAACATTTGATGACGCGAACACTTGAGCATTCTTCTTCAATTCAGGAAGCTTTTCAGGAGCTTTAGGAGCTTGATTCAATTTAGGCCATCGATGCTGAGAAAAACACAGAAAGTCAGGCCCATTCCACCATAGTTCATTTTCTTGAATTTGAGAAGGAGGTACTCCTCTCGACAGCAAATCTGCAGGATTGACATTGGTAGGAACATGCAACCAGAAAAATGTACTGGTCAGAGATTGAATTTCAGCGACACGATGTGCTACAAATGTCTTTAACAAGTTAGGTTGAGTTTTAAGCCAACCAAGTACCACTGTAGAGTCTGTCCACAAGTACACGTTTTTGGGTTTGAAACTTAAGGACTTTAAAACATTGTCTACTAGGCGACTTAAGGTTAAGGCACCAGACAGTTCCAACTTTGGAATCGTTATTGTTTTCAATGGGGCTACCTTGCCCTTTGAACATAAAAGACGACAAGATACTATATCATTTTGAGAAACAGATCGAACATAAACACAACTGCCATACGCAAGGGTACTTGCATCGCCATCCAAGGTTCAAGAGGTGTGGATGAATATATTCAGGATTTACATCCTTTAAGACACGAGAATCATTTGAGATCCATTTTCTCAATGGAAAACAACCAGAGTTCAAGATATCAGTTATGCTCATGCAAATCTCCTGCGCTTCTGCAAGCGAGTTTGCACCAGCAAGCAAATCATCGACATAAAAATTATTCAATATAATTTCAGAAATTTTAGGATGTGTATCCTTGCAATCATAACCTAATTGGGATAGGCTACGTATTTCCAAAAAGGACGCCGAAGCGGTACCATAAACCAATCGATTCATGTCGTAAGTCTTGACCTTCTCGTTCGGATTGGGTCTCCACAAAATTCTTTGTAAGTATCTTTGCGAGGGACAAACTACTACCTGCCTGTACATTTTTTCAATGTCAGCAGAGAAAACATAAGTATATGACCGAAAGTCAATTAAAATTGAAATTAAATCACGCTGTATGACAGGCCCTACCATTTGAAGGTCATTAAGTGCATAACCTGTATCTGTAGCTGCTGAGCCATTGAAAACAACTCTCAGCTTGGTACTGACTTTGTCTTCACGAATTACACCATGATGCGAAAGAAAATAAGAATTTGCGGTGTCATCCTTTTCTGAAAGAGTCATGTGACTTAACTCAGCATATTCATGCATGAACTGTGAGTACCTATCACGCAATACGTCATCATTCTTAAACCGTTTTTCAAGTGAAATTAAACATTTTTCGGCTTGATTATAAGAATCGCCCAACTTTGAAGGAGATTCTTTCAAAGGAATCTTAACAATGAATCTACCATAGCTATCGCGTGTTGTATTTCTCACGAAATGATTTTCACATTCATTTTCCTCGACGGAAAAAGCCTTTTTCATAGGAATTTCCTCCATTTGCCAGAACTTGGCAATCTGATCTTCAACATTTACAGAAGAATAAGTGAAGTTGCATTTTACCTCATTTGAGGTCATTGACGGATAGCCCACATGACCACTTACAATCCAACCAAAACGTGTTTTTTGTAATTTAGGTTGACCTTTACCGAGTGAAATTTGCCCTACGCACAACAAATCATAGAAACATGAGGCACCTATAAGAATGTCGATCTCAGCTGGCTTCTGGAAATTAGAATCAGCTAGATAAATGTTTGAAGGAATTTTCAAATGAGAAATATTCAAAGGACTATTTGGAATAGCGCCCGTAATTGTAGGTATAATCAAACAACAAATATCAACATTAAACTTGGAATGTGCCGCCATTAACTTGACTGTACACTTCGATTTAACTTGGGATAGCGAATTTGCCAAACCCATCACATTAATTTCAACTTTGTTCCTTTTTAGACCTAGCCGCTGAGCGCATTTTTCGGTTACAAAATTACTTTGACTTCCAGAATCCAATAGAATTCTTACATGATGAATTTTACCATGAGAATCACGTGCATTTACAATAGCGGTTGACAAAAGAACATTTGTATTATTTGAAACAAACGAAGATATTATTTCAGATTTTTGAACATTGTTTTCATTGTTAGAAACAGTTGAATCAGTTTCCTTTTCAAGGTGCAATAACGTGTTATGTTTTGCTTTACAAGTTCGGCATCTGTAAGATGATTTACAATCCTTTTTGATGTGGCCTTTAGCTAAACAGTTTGTGCACAAGCCATTGCCCTTTGACTTGGCAATGCGGTTATCTACACTTAGATTTTTGAACTCATCGCACTTATAAATTAAGTGAGAACCCTTACAATAATTACAAGAAATTTGTGAAGAAATTAATGACCTTGAATGCGTTTCCTTACGACTATTCAACTTAGAACTTTTTTCATCAATTGTTTCCAACAAAGATGCTTTCTTTTCAAGAAAATCAATTAAGTCCTCTAAGGATGGAACCATGTTATGTCCATTTGAGCTTTCAAATTCTCACGTGGTCGTAGGATCTAACTTTGAATAAAGGAGATGAACTAGAAGTGCGTTTCTTTGTTCGCTTGGAAATATGAGTGCATTAACAGATCTCAAATTTTTATTAAACGCGTCAATTAATTCTCTCAATTTACCTGATGACTCCTTAGCCATATTTTCCAGGTTGAACAATGCTTTTAAGTGATGATATATCAAAACTTTAGAATTATTGTATCTATCATTAAGACTTTTCCATGCTATTTCATAATTATCAGATGTAATTGGCAAATTTTTAATTGAATCGCAAGCCTTTCCGGTTAAAGAGGTACGCAAATAGTGTAATTTTTGCACTTCAGTTAAATCCCAATTTTCATGTATTAAACTTTTAAACATGTCCCGAAAACTTAACCACTCTTCCGGGTTACCGTTGTAAATTTGAAGTTTTATGGTTGGCAAGTTCACAAAGTTCATCCCATTGGATGACCTTACCAAACCTTGATTTGATCCTGCGGGACTTGCAGCCCTTGAATCTACTTTGAAATTTCTCAAAAACAATTTCGAAGAAGCAATTAAAAAATAATATTTTTCTTCAAACGAACCGGTTTCAGCGTATTCAGCTTTAATATTTGTACTTGATCGCTCTATTTTTTGTTGCAAGTAATGAAATGTATGTAGCACTGGGATTAGTGCTTCATATTGTAAACTAAAAGTTTCGACTTCAATTTCAGTAATTAGATTTTTGTCTATACTAAATGTTGCTTTTAATTTTTCTAAAGTTTCCTCAAATCGAGTTAAGCGTGCTTTTAAAGCATTTCTTACAGGAATATGATCCATTTTGTGAATCATGAACTACAAAACTTTTGCGTGATTAGTCAGTAAAACAACAAAGTTTTAAATTAAGAAAATAGCGCTACACAGGGTAGATTACACAACACAGCATTAATTGGAACAAAGCCAATACAGAATTATTGGTTGATTAACAACGAAGCATTAATTGGAACGAAGCCAATACAGAATTAATTGTTGATAAACAACCGAGCATTAATTGGAACAGAGCCAATACAGAATTAATTGCTGATTAACAACCGAGCATTAATTGGAATAGAGCCAATACAACGTAAATGAAGAAACACAGCGAAAAATTTAATTTCTTATCACGAAATGAGGGCAAACTTATTTACCTCTCCCAAAGTAAATGTGCAACTAAATAATGCGCGAAGAGCTTCTCATAATTTTCCCTTCACACTATTATTTGCTTTGATTAAGAAATTACGAAAATACGCTTATTTGTGCTTTCAATGAAAATTGTATTAATCTTTTATTCAGATCAAACATATGGGTAAAAATCAGTTAAACATAATTGAGGACGTGCCAGAATGCTTGCCAATTTCTCTTATAAATGTGAACTCAACATTAAAACAAATCTCAAATCACAATTAAGGATAAGAAAGAAAGGAATTTGCTCACATTTATCCGGTGTTTTTGTCGTGCTCCCTCCGCTGGCTGCAACGTTTACGGCATGGTGTTGCTAATCAACTCGTTGAAGTTGACCATGTGCGATGCTCCATCCGGCTCGAAGGACCATGTTTCTTCAGGGAAAATTAAGTGGACTGTATGTTGTTGATTAAAACCCTGATCACTTGTTTATTTGTTTAATAATTATTGGTAATTAGGACAGTTTACAGTTTACTTAAATGGGTGCAGCGATGCTTGGTGTGACCGGCCGCTGCCAGCGTAGCGGAAGAAGTCCGTTGAGTGCCGCAAACCGGCGGAATACTGCTCGAGTCATACGCATGCAGCCGGAAACAGCAAATACGCGCGGGAATACAAATTCAAAATAAATTCAAAAATATGGTCTGGCCACAACACTTAGCATATAAGTTTCTATAAAAATAAGTAGCAGTTTGTAGGATCTCATCTCGCCGGTGTTTTACTTTATTAGTTGTGTCTTTTAACTGTACAATCCAAGGAATTCCTTTTTGGAGTGGTTTCCCTATCTTTCTAGTGGATCCTGATTCCTCTATTATTTTTTCCACTATGCCTTTTTCTGCTCTGCGTAAATCATTTCGGATTGCTCTTTTAGTTGCTTTATTCAGTTCGCAATATTCTATTTTACTTTGGATATCTGGTTTGTTTTTAGGTTCTTCCCGTTTTTCAATCATATTTTTTGAACTATCAGAGAGTTTATCGAAGTTTTTCCTGCTCGGTTGTTCCTCACTTTGTGCTTGTTTTGTAGCTACAATTATTTTTTGACATATTCTATCATATGATTGTTGAACATTAAGGTTTTGTGTTGCATGTATGTTTTCTTGAGTTTCTTCTAATATTGAATTGTATTTTTCGGATATTTTACTCCAATTTAATTTGCTATTAAATTGTAACATTTGTACTTTTTTGCATCTGTTACTTTTGAACTCCAGTTTCAAGTTCATTCACTTCGATATTTGTTACCATGTATCTTTTGTTTGTCAGTATGAAATCAATTTCATTTTTATATTGCTTGTTCGGGGAGATCCAGGTCCATCTTTTCCCTTCTCTTTTTTTGAATGAAGTGTTTGCTATAGTAAGCTTGTGTTTTTGAGCAAATTCTATGAGTCTTGTTCCTCTCGAATTTCTTACGCCATAACCGAATGGTCCCATTATGTTTGTTTCATCTTTTTCGCGGAATCCTATCTTACTATTAAAATCTCCCATTACTGTTATACACGTTACTTTTGATTTTAACTCTGGTTTTGCTACGTCTACTACTTCGTAAAAATTTTCTATGGTTTCATCGGAGGCACTGCTTGTGGGCGCATATACTTGAATTATTCCTAATGTCAGGTTGCTTCCTTGTTTGATTGTTAGTGATGCACATCTTTCGGAGTACCCTTTGAATGCAACTATATTGTTTTTCCATTGTTTTTTGATTCAGAAGCCAACTCCTGCTTGACCATTATTTTGGTTCGTGTGATAGAATATATAGCCGGTTTTTCCATCTATTATTTCTCATTCGATCTTCTAACCTCCGCTAGTCCGATGATATCCCATTTGATTTTGTCAACTGCATATTCCAGTTCGACCCATTTTGCGTCTGATAGTAATGTTTTTACATTTAACGTACATATATTAAGAATTGCATTTCTGTTGTTGTTGTTATTCTTTGGTTGGATTTTTGTTGAAGGAGTTGGGGGGATTTGGCCTATAACTCTCCTAGTGGCTAGATTTCTGGCGAGCTCTCTTAGAATTGTTGTGCTATTAATTTGTTCCGTTTCCGGATTTTCTATGGATTCTTCTATATAACCCTCAGCGACGGAACTAGAACGCCACCCTCCATGGCCTTTTAAAGTGGTAAGATCTCGTCCTTTGTCTACAAGCAACGTCGTTGAGGTTCTTTTCAAAGAATGGCCTTTGTACTCCTTCCAGTTGTGTAGATTTAAATATGATGCGACCTCTTTTGCTCTATTACCCAGCTTGTGTATGCCCATCACCATTCTGTAGCATTTTCCATTTTGATATTTTAAAAAGAATCTGTGTTCCTCAAAGTCAGCTGGGCGCAGATTAATGGTATTGTCTATATTTAAATATATATTTTTCTCCCACGATGGTAAATGATCGATGATTCCCTGTTTTGGTTTTGGAAATTTTTATTACTACTAGCGATTCAAGATCTTCACTGTCACTGATTTTCATTTTTGACAGTTCGTGGCATCTACATTCCCTAGAAACACCAAATACTAGAACAATCTGCAAATGTACGCGATTTAATACACACTGCAAAATAAAGCATGCTAACGCACCTTTGTTCTCAGATACTTCTCATCTGGAGCATCAAACACGAGCTGATCAATCTGTTCTTTGGTTAAAACCTTTACTTTGTTGGGTTTATAACCTCTCCCTTCCTTCTTTAGAAAAGCACGCAGCTCCAAATATTTTGTGACATCAACATTTTTCTTGAGATTTAACAATGCTTTTATCATGGAATAATGGGGCCATAACGAAGAACTTTTCATGTTTTTAGCCAATTCCGAAAAATAGCCGAATAAAACCTTTTCGGAATACACAGTTACTTTTTTCTCTACACACGCTTTGAAAAACCTTCGGCAGGAAATCTGATAAGACACCACACGATTTGGATGGTAACAACATATCGATTGAAGCTTTTGCTGCTTCAAGAACTTCGGGCGGACTGCATTCTAATTCGGAATCTGACATAATCGTCAGTTTCTTTTTGGAATTATTTGAAAAATTTTCTAAACGTATACAAACGATTATACTTTTAGAGTTTTTTCAATTTAGTTTTGTTTTTGTTTACATCGTAACCACGGAAAAATTGTATTAGGTATTACGATTATTTTATTCATTTACTTGCTAATAATTAGTGTTACTCGTTACTAATTTTTAATTTATCTGAGTATGTTTGCAGATAAAATAGTATATGTTATTCAGAGTAAAAGTGACTTTATGTGGCTTAGCTGAATTATTTGCCTCACTAACGTTCGACTAAATAAACTTCAGCTTCGCCACATAAACTATCAGTTTTACTCATAATAACATAATCTACTATTTTCTATCGCTTTGCTTTAATAAAACAGCATTATGACATTACAAATCCCACTTGGTCTTCTTTTTGAAAACTGCTCTTTGTTTTGAAGTTGAGAATATGCAATTGGTTAGATGGTAAAATATTTTAACAGTGCGTGCACGACAAAAAAAAAATGTAGTGCGAACCGCAGTTGCTATTTCTAAATCTTAATGTTTTTGAATCGCATTTTTAATTTTATTATAATTACTGTTTGTCCCCTAAATGCCAAATTCCATCTTGTATTTGTCTGATTGCTCACTGGGCCAGTCTGACAATCCATACATCATTACGCAATATCTTTGTTTTACATACTACATATTTTCATTATGATATTGCATTATTTAGTTGCAGAAACTGGAAGCTTTTGCTTTTTATATTTGCTTCAACCAACCAAATGCAAAAATATGGACAGTTAGTGCATGTTATTCTTTGTAGCATGTTTTTGGTATCTACCTATCTAATTAGTACATTTTCTTCCTTATGAGTTCTTGGCATGTTCTGCCTTGCTGGTTAAATAGCAAACTAAAAATGTTCATAAATTTTGATTATTGAAATAGTTTTCCATATACAGGTTGCCAGTTTTTTGGATTTAGACATGGGAATCTTGCTTATCCCGATAGAAATACGATGTCATTTTAACCAAATACACTCAAGTTTAGTGTATTTGTTTTAACTTAAACAAAGTTGTTGAATTTAGTTTTGGTTAATATTTTAAAAATACATTTTACCTCCTTACTAAGAGGGTTAGATCAAATTACATTTTAGAATATTGACCAAAACTAAATTCCACAACTTTCCTATGATTATTTGACATGTCTCGTAAGATAAGCGAGATCTCTATGAATAAACTAGAAAATCGGACACCCCGTATATCTAACTGAATTTACCAATTCCTAATTCCAAAATGTTAACAGACTTTGAAGACGATGGCGAAGAAGAATCAGAGGGAGGCTGGCAGCAGGAGCTGCAGAGGCGTTATGCGCAGGAGGCAAGTTTCATGGCAGAGTTGCGCGCTCGGCACCCAGCGAGTCCTCCAGAAATGGGCCAGAATGCACAAAACCCTCAGGGCTACCCCATGGTGCAGGCCTTCAACCACAGTAGTATGGGGCAAATTTGTATGAACCCAGCCAACAACCATTCAGTGCAGAACCATGGACAGCAAAATTATGTAGACCAGAACTATGGTGCAAACCAGCCTGTTCAAAATGCAGGCCCTTACGGAGTGCAGGTGGGTTCACCGTTCTTTTAACTTCAATGCACACCACTGCAAGCACCGTTAGCTCCGCTTCTAGAGGTTGATCTAGTGCGATAAGTTGCAGCTGCAGGCTTGTTTAAGATTAAAGCACGAAAGTTAAAAACCCTATCGGAACTTAATATCTGCTCCAGATACACATTTCAACAGCTAAGCTGACATTTTTAGTAAAATTTAAAAGGAATACAGAGGTTTTATAATAGTTTCAGAATTTTACAGAAGATGACAGTTTAGTTGTTAAATACATATCTGGAGAATACGTTAAGTAGTGGTGAGAGTTTTTAACTTTAGAGATTCAGCAAACCACTTGGACAATTGTTTATGAAGATTAAAGCACGCTTTTAAACTTTTTGTTTACTCACTCTGTTTTACTGTTATGTGATGTAGGAATTTGTTGGTTAGTAAATAAAGATGGTTAACGGTTTGGATTGTTTTTTAAGCCCCAGCAGGTCGAACAAACTGTAAATACTACTAGTAAAGAGAGTGAAGGCAATAATAGTATTGAACAGGAAGCAACTGAAGAAGTACAAAATGAAAATAAGTCCAAAGAGATGCTTGAGTGGGAGGAGGCCGTCAAAAGATGGATCAATCGCTAAGGGCATTTTCGAGTACTAATGGCAATCGATAATATTTGTGTATTTGAGTAGTGCGGCTGAATGTTCTCTTGAAAATGGAGATGTGCTGTGTGAATAGCGACAAAGTAGCTTTCATGTTATTAGATATAGAAGTACTCAGCGTTAAAATTCTACATTTGATTGTACTTAGCGCCCGAATAAAAATGGAAATAGCGTTGACTACACACTCTTGTTTTTGATATCATGACTTCCATGCATTGTACATGAACTACACTTGTGTTGTATTCTATTGACTGATTAATAGTTGTTGTGTTTGTAACATTGTAGTAGCGAGTTATAAAAGTTAAATAATTTCAAATGCAAACCGAGAGTCGTACATCGAAGAATGAAGCGAAGGTTGTTATGTATGTATAACTATAAATCATATAGAAGTAAATTATGGAATAACAAATTTGCTTAACCCATTGTTGGTCAATAATATGTCAATAAGAGTAATTTTAACTTTTATTTAAATATTCCAAATTTACTATTAAGCTCAACTTTAAGACAAAACCAGTATTTATCTACTTTCATATAACTTCTTGAATAAAACTAGTTATTAACATGAATTATTATGTACTCTCTAACTGGATAATTTTCTTAGATACTTCCTGGTTAACTTTGAATTTTGCAGATGTTTAAACACGATTTGGCTGTTATAAATTGGAAATAATAACTGTAGCTTAGAGCTTTTACTAGATTTTGATATAATCAGGTTGTGCTTTCCTACCTTAAGGTCAAAATTGTAATATTCACTGAACTATTAAAACAAAGTAGTAGGAATCTTTTAAAAACTAAAACAATCTAGGTTAGAGACTGCAATTGCGAAGTTTAACTATTAATGACATGTATACTCCTAATGTATATAATATAAAGTAAAAATAAGTGTTGATAACTTGATAATGAACCTGTAGTTCCTTATATTCCATTATTTTTGTGTTTGAATAAAATTTTAGTGTACAGTAAAATGTTACTTTGATAACTTAATTTTATTTACTTGAAACAGATTTACAGGTGTACCATTATGATGTTATGTAATGAGATATAAGATAATGTAAAGACCAATATCTTGTAGTGTTACGATAACCATTGTTTGCTATGTTAAGACGTATTTACAATAAAATGTTGAAATATCTTAAATAGCTCTGTTTTTTAATAGCTATTTATGTTACAAGTACGAAGTTAAGGACGTTTTGGATGAGCCGCAGTTTATAGCCAAACGAGCGCAGCGAGCGAGGCATATAAGGCGAGTCCTAGTACTAAAATGTGGGTGTTTTCGGCATCTAAACGCTCCGAAATTGACGATTTTTGATGCAGTAGAACAAAAATATTTTTATATTATAATTCAACATACACTTCAACTTACTTTAATATGGTATTTGTTGTTAAAATTGTTAGAACAATTCGTCTAGCCTAGCTATGTTCGCAACTTTTCACCTCTTTTACTATTTATTCAAGCCCAAGCTTAATAATGTTACCAATACTTTCGTCCATCAGATATTTATTTCCACCAGTTCAGATATTAATGCATTACAGTTCTTTCCCATTCATCGAGATTTAATTCTTCCGTTGCTAACGTGTTACAGACCCCTTTGTATTCGTCAAAATTTATTTATAAATTCACGCTTTGTTCTTCTCTGCTGATTGAGTTCGTAGAATTCCGTGTTCTTTGTTCTTTATGCATCGTTGCAGTGGCGTGGTCGTTATCACTTCGGTCACGACAAATTGTCGTTAGGTGAGAAATCCTTGGTGTTCTTCGTGCTGTGAACATTAACCGTTTGGGGTGCAAATGAAGCAAGTTAAGTTAGTGTGGTCAAGAGTTCTTATCATGGGGTTGCGAGACTCCAAAATTATTGCTGTCGCAAATTTTTAACGAGCTCTTCATAGAACCAACGCTAATTTAATTATGACGTCGTGTTGTTAAATCTCACACGTTGCTCCATGGTTCCTGTATTGGAAGTGTCGTTACGTCGTCTTTTGCCCTCCGAGGGATTCTAATTCATCTTGCCAACCCTTATCGCTTACACCATCGAGGCTGGGTTCCGCAGCACGTCAACCCTTGCGATTTCGCCGTCGTTCCGTTTCTTTAGGCATCTCAAGGCAGTTTGTTTGGAAAGCTGATTACACATACAATGCCGCACGTAAATATGCAATCAGCTGATCTTCAGGTAAAAAGTTCTTGTAAATTAGTTTTACTGTGTATAACAAAAAGTGAATGCACCGTCAAGTGTTGAACAATCAGCGCCTTTGTTGTTAACGATGTTATCTGCTGTTTGCTAAATTTAATGAATTGCCTTCGTATTTCTTTGTTTGTGTAACGTAACTTGTTGCAGTTTCGTTTGTCTTGAGCCACATTAATGTATTTGCAGTCAAGTTTATTGTTTGTAATTAAGTTAACGTGTTGCGCTATGTAACCCAACTAATCTATTTGATCATTTTTAAATCTAACTAGTCAATTTCATGTTCATTGTCACCTACATATATTTTATTTATTTCAATAGGTTCATTGTCAAGAACTTATGTTTTTCATTTGTGTTTATGGTATTTGCATGCGTTTTTTTATGTGTACTGTTTCAGTTGTACGAAGGAGTTTAGCAGCTGCTTCATTGAGTTATGTTGTAAGGTAAGTCGATACTGTGTGCAACTCGCCAACCAAACTCTGCCAAGGTAGAAGTAGCCAGATGGATTACGTACTTCTACTTTCAAAGTAATTTAACCTGTGTTGCTGATGTTGTTTTTCCGATTTAGTTAAGAAAGTGGTGGCGTACCTTTATTTAACATCATTTACCCCTTTGTGTCGAAGCACAGCCCTAACTTTCAGTTAGTAAAGGACCTTTCTTCACTGAGCATCTAATAGCCGCCGCGCCTTGTTACAGCACATCTCGTAACGAGGGTTGGGGCTGAGTATTTGGCTACATTCCCGATTATGCCATAAAGTCATTTTGTAGATAACAGGTCTGGCTCTCACGCGTATGACTTTGTTTTGCACGCTTGAAGGGCTGATTGTTAATGTCGTTAACGCGTTTCCGTCTTGTAACAAACTGGCTAGTTGTTAATGTCGTAATAACGGTTTCGTGCTGTAACAAAATGTAACCGTTCCTTCTATGGGGCAATAATTCAGAAAATGTGCATATAATTAATACAATAAAATGCACAATTATCAACTAAATATGTACTCCTTCTAGTTTGTTCTAGTCATAATTAATGTAGATAAAAGTCTTTTTGGCATAAGCCTATGAACAATTATGGAAATCTGCTTAACTCAAATAATTACAGATATTTAAAACTATAAACTAGAAATTCTCAGTCTCGGCAAAACGAAATGGCAATAGAAAATTTACAACTATAACTGGAGAAACCTTGATATAAGTACTCTGAAAAACTGTTAAATAAAAACTATGAAAGAGGGGTAAGTAAGCATACTCATGAGCAGAAGAGTCTACTAGCATGGAATCCAGTCTGTGATATCACAGCTTGATTTCACATCACCTTAATACAATGCCCCGCACCAACAGAGACAGAAAGCGACGATGACAAAGAAGCTTCTACGCTCAACTGGCCGCTGATTTAAACAAAATAAAATCATGATTTTGATGAACGATTTTAACACCAAGGGAGACAGTGACAACGAAAATATGGAAACAATATTGACGAAGCATGGATTTGGATAGATGAACCAAAATGGACAACTTTTTGCTGACTTATGTGCCAATTACTACTTAGTTATTGGAAGAACATGCTTCAACATAAGCGAATCTACAAGAAAACAGGGGTGCCTCCAGACAATTAATCTGACGATCAACAATATTTTAAACCAACAAAAGTTAGACAAAGTAAAAATTGAGGAACCTTAACAAATCCTAAAAAAACATTGCAAAGAAAATGGCGCAAACAAATTAGATTCAAGATAGCTTTACTGAGAAACAGGAAAAGTAGAAAAGGCCATTTTGCTATTAGCAAAAAAGGAAGGACTAACAGAAGAAATCTAGGACAAGATTGAACGAAGTCACATTAAAGGACAAAAAAATTGTATAAAAACAGATGAGAAAAAATCAAAATAGAGACGAAAGTACAAAGAAACAAACACTGCAGTTAAAAAAAGAGCAAGATGAGATAAGTGAACATGGGTAAATTACTTATTAGCCCACAAAGCAGAAGTAGCAGCAGAACTAAGAAACACTTGAGAATTAAATAGATTTCATAAAACAACTAGCAAACCAAAATTTACCCAATGCAGCCCAATCATCAAAAATAAAAAAGGTTTAAAACTATACATAAGAACAATTTTGGAAAGGTGACCCAAATATTTTATTAATATAGTGGACAAACCAACAGGAAATTCTGGTATAGTAGGAGAAGAAAGACAGCAGCCAATACAAGAAACGCTTCGAGTTAGCACATAGCTACCAACTACATTCTGGCAAAGCACCCTACACCCAATTATTCAAAATTGGATTTCTGAAAAATTCCCGAATAGATGGAAAGAGGGGTTAATTATCAAACTACCAAAAAAGGGTGACCAAACTGTCTGTCGTAATTGAGAGGAATCACTCTTCTGTGTCAGCAATATTAAATTATACTAAATTTCAAATAAGAATGCAGTAGAGCAAATGCGGCAACAGCATTTCATTGGTTGGAACCCTTTGGATCTCATTAGAATTCAAAAATATTGGTAACCAAGAAGACTGTAATAAGGAGATGTAACTTCCTATGACGGCTGTATATAAAAACGGCCACAATGCCGGGGATAGATGTCGCGGCGCTGTCGACAGCGTGTACTACGTGTACTAGAGTCCCTGTATATAAAAGAGTTGGGACATGTAGGGTGACTTGTTTTGGATCCAAAAATCATGGAGTACCTGATTTTGCCGATTTTAAACTTTATGCATATTTCTTTCAACTAAAATAAATGAAATCTATCTTCGCTGCATCACATGGTCCTTGATTTGTGGATCCAATGGCTCAACTCTTAGTACATATAGGAACTCTACATGTACTATCTTCGGTCATTTTCGTTCGTTTTCGCTGCAGTTCGAGAGTTGGAAGCGAGCTAAATTAAGCTGTAATAGCGGTTAAAAGTCAGTTTACGGTTGTTAATCAAATGGATTGTATTTCAAGTGTGTTATTAATTGTTAAAACATAGTCCGAATTTCCAGTTACACTCAGCAAATATTTGAAATTGACAGTTCACGAGTTTTGTGAATGGATAACAGTACAGGACGACTGCCATATTTGTCAACTTTTAGCGGTCCGCTTCGAAACGCTAGTTATTCCTCCTTAGTACAGTCTTCTTGGTCAAAACTGTCGTCAAACCTAACCTGATAACCTCGAATTTGACGTAGACTTACAGTGCCACCAAAATTGACAGCAGAGTAACCAACATTAACACTACCAACCTATGAAAAAAAATCACAACCATTTATGATCACCCGGTACAAGTATAAGTCAAAATTATACCCATTCGGAGTCACGTGACTTTTGCCTGTCACTGTTCATCTTTAGTAAAATAGATGAAATGGAGGATATTCTAAAAAACGGCATTTTGATTACAAAAATTAATTTTAAAGTTTGATGTTTCTAATTTTACGTGTAAGTTATTGAGATAAGGTTAATAAAACCTAACTTAGTTGAGCAGAACACTGAAAATAAAAGGAAACCATCAGACATGTGGTATAATGAGCAGTCATAACAATTACTTTTGATGAGGAGTATGACAATATTAAAAATGGTAAACTGACAGTTTCGCCCTCCAACGTTGTTGCGTTAAATGTCTCGAAGAGCACAAATTATAAACTAAAGAAAGACGAGATACAGTGGGACATTATTTACTGAATATATTTGGTATGATTTTTAGGTTGTGTTTTATAATTCCAAGTGTAGAACTGAAAGCCTGCGAATAGGAGACCGAGACCATGTGTTAATTGCTGTATAAATAACAACTACCTACTGAATCAAGTTCAGGTGAAAATTTCATATTTTAAATAATTGTTGTTGTTTTAAATCTGAATAAGGTTCAGTAGTTTGTTCATATTGCATTTATTAGGAAGATAACAGAATATGCATGAATAGAAATTGACAAATTGACGTAAACTTTGCTATACGCAGCTGGACAGATCTTTATTATTTTTACATTTTACAACATATTATGTTTTCTTTAATACGTAAAATCAGAAAAAACCGTACCAACCTTGTTTTAGAAATTGGCAGATGCCGTGATAACCTACAAAACAAAATGTCATTTATTACCCTAAAATTGCATTTTTAAGAATCGACATACGTAAAGTCACTAGATTAACACGTAACTCCGAATGGGTATAAATATGACTATAGTCTACACTAAGGTACTAAAAGCACTCTAGTCTACACTAAGGTACTATATTTATACGAGCAAGCTTCGAACATATAAGACATGTTCGAAGCGAGCAAGCTTATCCGCCATTTTGAGTTACTGAAAGTGGCGGCAAATTTAAATTCTAGTTACTTTCTAAATAGCATACGGTAAGTCGGGAAAACAACAATCATGTCATTTAATTTAATCCGTCTTGAACAAGATTGGTTTTTAAACAAATAAAAAGAAAGAAAAAAATCGAAAATAAAACACTGTTAACTAACACGCATATGGTTCAAACTAGAGAACTTTAATAGTACCTTAGTTCAAACAACAGTGACAAGTGACAGAACCCGAGCACCTTCATGCGCTATTTGGTTTTGGCTTTCCACTTTGCAAAATTTCCAAGCATTGTAGCACAGTGGCGGTTTGTCCACTTGGCGCCATCTACAGAAGCTCGGTGGTCACGTTTTGAACTACACATTCTGAAGCTACTCGTTAGACCTGTCCTTGAGCAGTTTATTTTACTGTCATTTTGGACAAATGTCACATTGACAGTATTATAAAACAAGCCTTACTTAAAGCTGACCTGACCAAAAACTGCAGATTTGTTGTTTCGTCCAGTTTCTTATTGTTAAATAAAGAGAGAAAATTGTTACGTCATAGCAAAAGGGTAATGTGTAGACCTTATACTCTAGTTCCAAGTAGGTACTGCATGCTTATTTGAAATTTAGTATAGTGGGTCAAATATTGCTGTCAAGAATAAAAGCACATCTAGAATCAAAGCTGAGGAAAGAACAAGCTGATGTCAGACCACATTGTTGATTATTATTATTATTATTGAAATTAGGACAGGCAGCAACAAGCTGATGTATAGAACAAAGTTTTTTTTACGTAAACATTAAAAAAATCTGGTGTGATACACGCACACAACTTCCTTTTACAGTGATCTTATAATTGGCCAAAAATTTGATTTTAAATTTTTAAGCATTTGTCAAAAATTTTCAAAAATTACAAATTCTACAAAAACCGTACAAAATAGAACGTCAGTTCAAGAGACAAATTTTCTCTAAAATCTAAAGCTGAATTCAAAAATGTAATAAGATACCGGGTGTTCTATTTAAAATAGGAGTTAATAAAAAAAGAAAAAAAAACAAAAGAAACCCATTTTCGAGGTATTCAACTGGAAAATCACCTATCTCACATCAATACATATTAAAAATGTAATAAAAATGTAAAGTTTGAAAAAAATTGTTAGTCGTTTTTGAGAAAATCGAAAAAACTGAAAAATCACTCGAGTAAGCACCATACTTCCGATTATGTGATTTTCTTCAAAAGCTTGCTGTCGCATCTAAATAGTACACAAAACTTATATATGAAGTTTCAACGTCATACGGTCATACCCCTTTTCGTTTTTGAGATAGATAAGTAAAAATGTATATGTGCTAATGGGGATTTAGTTGAAACTACTGTTATTTAGGCAATTAACCATCTTTTTTATTGTATTGAATTAAAAAAATAAAATAAAAAATCATGATAAACTTGTGCGATTATTATTCGAATTTGAGAGAAATTTTCAAAATGTTTTGTTTTTAATGAAATTTCGGATTTAGCTTATTTGAACTATACTGAACAACTTTTATTAACAAGATTTTTTGCTAAAAAAATCCCTAATACGACTTTTTCAATTTTGTTGTTTCGTTTAAATCGTAGTAGGCTAATATTTTACCGCGAAGGGAAAGTAACATATCCTAAAAGTACACTTTAGTGAGGGGTATAATCAGATTTCAAAAATTTTTTAAAAACGATAATAAGTATCTAAAAAAGATACTGGGGTGGTGCCGTCTAAAGCGAGACACACTGTATGTAGGTACCTATGATATGTGATTTAAATTGAAACGTTGGAAGTATATTAGGTGCCACAAATCATATAAAAATTGCATAGCTATTTATGTTATAAGTTATTAGGGACTGTTAATCCGCAGTTTATGGCCAACCAAGCGCAGCGAGCGAGGCATATAAATAAGGCGCTTTCGTACGAGTTACATACATACATAATTTTTTATTTTACTGCTTTGAAAGCGTTTTTTTCTTATTATAAAATGAGTCTAATCGAGGAGGTCGGAAAAAGTCGAAGAGGTTATGATCATACCGCAAAATGGGAGTGTCTAATTTGATTTCGACCAATGGAAATGGTTGTTAATTTTTGTTGCTATCGTTATTACTGCCGAAAAGTATATGGTACTAGTATGAAAAAGTGGGAGTTTTTAGTAGCTAAACACTGCCGAAATTGAGAGCCTTTCGAAGCACTAGAACAAAAAAAATATTTAGTACATATATTTTGTATAGTGGTTAACTTAAATAAGAAAATTATGCAGTTTATATTTTTCGTCTGGCTGGATTTTTGTGAAAGAAACTTTAAAATATTACTATACCGGGTGACAATGAAACTACTACCCACGGCGGCATTTCGAAACGGCTTGAGATGGAAATATGCAATTCGGTATGTCGATAGGGTTGAAAATACTTGTCAAAATTCAATTATTTTTAAAAACCATACCAACCTCTATCCTGGCCTACTCCGTTTCTCCGTAAAATACAAACAAATAGGAATTACGGCATATTTTTAAGCGGCAGTATTTCAAAAACTATTAATTTTAGACATGGGGTATGTTAGACAAAAGTTATTTAGAATTGTTCAGAGAGTCATAAAAAGAAAAGATATATAGGGTGTCCCATTTAAAATAACAAAGTCAAGGTGATTTTCGGTGAAACCGGAAACGACATTCAATTGTTTTTATGTTACAATTGTTCACAATTTTCAACCCTATCGACATACTGAATTGCATATTTCTATCTCAAGTCGTTTCGAAATGCCGCCGTGGGTAGTAGCTTCATTGTCACCAGGTATATACTCTGTTCAAACCACGGCCTCCTGGATTAGTACGTGACTGACGTCTCTACGCGGCCCGCCACATTTGCATAATTTTTGTGATTCTGAGGCCAACGTACTTTGGCGCTATCTGTTGGGTTTTTGATAAATTATCTGTAACGTAAGCACGACCTCCTAGATTAATATTAATCCAGGAGGCCGTGGACGTATGCAACCAAAGGCACAAGCGCAACGTACTGTAGCGCCTCTACAAACCATAAAAAACGCCTTGAACTAAAAATGCGGCGGGCCGCGTAGAGACGTCAGTCTCGCACTAATCCAGGAGGCCGTGGTTCAAACATTAAAAAACCACCACCTGTTGAATTAGGTTGGTAAAATAAAAAAAACCTAGACAATTATTTTTTACTTCTTTTTTGCACGTTGCCATTGGTGGCGTATTTTAATACTATAGTAAAACACGCTTTGCCGTAAATTTTAATGTCAACATAACCTAGAATATTTAACACAATGTGACGGAAAAAGTGTCACCGAACTAAGTTTTTATATTTTTGTTACGATCGTAGAAAAAATAGCGTATGATACACGCGTATAAGTGCCATTAAAGCACTAGCGACGTTAAAAGCACTCCGTTTTGCATCATGCTCTTAAACTCGTCGCACGTGCTTTAAAAGTGTACTTATACACTTGTATCATAATATACTATTGC
Source organism: Agriotes lineatus (assembly GCA_940337035.1). NCBI lineage: Eukaryota > Metazoa > Arthropoda > Insecta > Coleoptera > Elateridae > Agriotes > Agriotes lineatus. The sequence continues at coordinate 92,558 of CALNHX010003332.1, read as the reverse complement.
ATACTATATTGCATGGTAACACGGCAAATTATTACATATTTCTGATTATTCTCCTTAGCATAAAATTTCGGCTTAGACCGCGTAGTATTTGTATATGAACACCCAGCATTTTCTGGCTTAATGTGCCTTGCACCTTGTGAAGTCGAGCAAAAACCCGCGCGATGGCCATGCTCTTTGGTGGCTCGTGTTGTTTGAGTATCTTGAGAACAAGGATACTTAGGCAGATTTGGCCGTTTTGCTGTTTGTGCATCCATATTCACTAACGTTTCGCAAGACCTTGCAGCTTGCATCATCAGAGTGAAAGTGCGACTTTGCAAGGCACATTAAGCCAGAAAATGCTGGGTGTTCATATACAAATACTACGCGGTCTAAGCCGAAATTCTATGCTAAGGAGAATAATTTAAGTAACCGCGAAAGCCTCAAACAGTACATATTTCTGATTATGATATTTATTCTAATTCATTCAAATTGTGTTTTTATTATTATTACCACGTTTGAAACGCTAATTCTTGTTATTTGCCCTTAAACATGTCTAAACAAAACTGGAAATTGGTAATGGCACGTATAAAAACAACTATTGGTCAATAATAAAACTCCCTAGAATCTCTTTGTGACACTTTGTCAGAATCCGCTGTTAAGTACAGGAGGCTCACAAAAGTGTCTAATTTGACATTTTGAGGTTAAATGCGCAATGTTGCTACTGTTTCTAGTCCTTTCATACTTTGTTTGCCACTAGGCATAATATTTATGGACATCGGCGTCATGAATACCTATCTATCAACAAATTGTAATTTATACTAAAGCAAATATGCCGAAAGTTATTAAACCTGACACACAATTACAAATTACAAAGGCCTACAGGCATTATATAGCCAACAGACCAGACCCATAAATAAATTTTGGCCAGACCTCAGTGAAACTGAAATCTTTACCAGGCTTAGTGACATTTGGGACGTAAGTATTTGTGCATAAAACTTAACTGTTGGTTTAACTTTGGGCTTTGTACTGTTTTAGGTAGGTATCTGAAAAAACTATTAGAAGTATTATTGGGCCGGACAATTTTGAAATTAAACCTTTTAGCCCACGACCTAAAAAATTATACATAGCACTATAAAAAATTTACATTTCGGGAAGATTTGAAACGACAGATTTGGAATTATCACTTGAAAAATGAACACTTTACTTTGGCTAGACTGTTAAAGAACGTGTGTGAAAATTTCGAATTCCATAAGGGGAAAACGACTTTATATAATATTCTAAAATCAATTGGTTATAAATACAAGCATGTCGTTAAATGGACGTGAAATTCTATGTGAACAAAAACATGTTGCATCCAAAATTACTTATTTGAAGAAATTCTTGCAATACCAAAATTTTAGTGAAAATATAACATTCGTGTACCTGGACGAAACTTGGATTTATCAAAATGGATCCAGCGTCCAACAATGGGTACACACAGGGCCGGATTAAGGCACGGGCCAACTGGGTCGCGGCCCAGGGCGGCAAAATTTTGGGGCGGCGGATTTGAGAAAAAAAAAAAAGTGTAATTATTTTTGATTGATTATAAAGATTTATTATCTGTTATCAAGACCAGTGAACCTGAGCATTAAATATTAACAAACTATTTATTGTTTATTATTTATTTATAACGCGAACGGCTTAACACACTCGGCGCGGTGTAATGTGTCGCAGTACACTACGCTACGCCGCTCTATCCAAGTGAGTCGAAGGGGCGAGGCGGCAGTCTGTATCGTACGCTATGCACGGGAAATTTAGTTGTGGCATCGTAGTAGTTGCTAGCATTGGCTGATGGCAGGCGTCTTGTCGCCTTGCCGCCTCCCCCCCCCCCAACTCCATCACCGCCACGCACCATTGTCATTCGGTTGTCTCAACTCCACGTACTGCAGTCTGTCTAATTGTTTAGGTTTAACGTTTTTGTAATTTGTTTTGAGCATAGTAACATTTTGAAATTCTGACTTGTGAGGTAAGAAATATTTATTTGTATATAGTAATGTAAGTTAATATAGATCTTACATCTAAAGGTTCAGATAAGATAAGTTTATGCAGCAGCAGTTAGCACCGGTCACTGGTGTAAGTGTAAGGAGTAGTGAGACGGTGAGAGCTGTGCTGTGTAGGCCGTAAGTTGTGAAACACAACTCGGGCGTTGGGCGGCCCGCTACCGAAAGGGAGATGATGATCTTATCATTGCATAAGTGTTGTGTTTGGGTTGGGTTGAGGGGAGAGGAGGGGAGGGGTCTATGACCTTGAGCGGGCCTGTTCGCCTGCGGCCTGCAGCTGAGTGTTCAGTCTTTGTTTACAATCACCTACAGCCCGAGTTCCGTGTCAACCTTGGTCGCGGTCGGTCGATCGCCTCTAGACGCGCTATCGGAAGTGCATAAACCGCTTATCTTTAACCTTTACCTTAATATTTATTTTTAACAGTGTCGGACTTACTAATAAACTATTAATAGTGTTCAAATTTACAGCATTAAGGTCCCACTGGGACCTTAAACCCCACTTATAACTATGAGTGCTCAGAAACGCGACAGTAGCAATTTGTCTCCTAATCCTGATGACCCTAATAAAAGATATATATTTGACCCATCCCAACTTATTTCCGCAAATAAATTTTACCTACCACCCTCCACAACTAAAATAATCTACCAAGGCAATAAATGTGACATAAACGATAACACGCAAATGGATGTAGACAAACAACAAGATAAACAAAATGAACAAGAAGCAGAACAGCCCGCGAACGATAACAAACAGAAAATTCCTCCGATCTTCCTACATGAAGCTGGGAACTACCAAGAAGTACTAAAGGACATCCAGGCTATCGTAATTGAAGAATTCAGTACAGTTAACAGAGGTAATTTTTTACGTATCAATCTAACCGATATCAAAGATTTCCGTAATTTAACAAAGTACTACAATTTACATAATTTAAAATATCACACTTACAAAACACCAGACGAGAAAACTCTGTTATTTTGCGCAGTGTACCTATTTCTCTTACCGAAGAAGAAATCAAAACAGAGCTAGCAAAAGAAAACCTTCCCATAGTCAAAGTAGCGCGATTATATAATAAAAAAAGGTACCCAATACCACTATGTGCAGTAGAATTGACTAACAATGCAGACGCTAAAAAGATATTCTCACTAAACAAACTGAATTATTGCATCATTACAGTAGAACACAGAAGAAAATCTCCCGACGTACCACAGTGTTCTAGGTGCCAATTGTTTGGACATACCAAGAACTACTGTAAATTAACACCTCGATGCGTTAAATGCAAGGAAAACACCATTACTCGCAGTGCTCTAAAAATTCTACTGATAAACCAATATGCGTAAATTGTGGTGGTGAACACCCGCCAATTATAGGGGATGCTCGTATTACCAATCTATAGCACAAAAAATAAACAATAATCAAACAAACATCCGCTCAACTAACACGACAGTTGAAATCAATAACAGAAACTTCCCAACCCTACCTAAACCTAAAAGACAATGGTCGGACACCTTAACCCATGTAGCAACCAACTCAAAATCAAATGCTAATACACAAAACTCAGAAGAAACACAAACGAACAATCATCAGATCTCGTAACACTACTAATAAGAACAATAATTGATATCTTAACACCACATATAGATAAAATTAAAACCACTCTAATATCTATGCTCCCTGCACTTCTCAACAATGGCAAATAATCAGTTTCGTATCAATAACTTAACAGTAGCAAACTGGAATGCCGATGGAATTAAAAATAAACGCTCTGTCTTTATACATTTCTTAAACAGTCATAATATAGATATAGCATGCGTCACTGAAACGCATTTAGTCGACACCGAAAAATTCAAAATACCAGGTTATGTCATTTTCAGAAACGATAGGCCAGCACCGATCGCATCAGGAGTGTTGCTATAATTGCAAAAAATAAATTATCAATATATCCCTTACCAACACCAAATCTAACTAGTCTTGAAGTAATGGAAATAAAATTGAAGACACATAATAACGTTGACAGTAAAAATTGCTAGTGTATACAAGCAACCAAATAAAAGATCGTGGAAGCGGATCTTCAACACTTGTTTTCCGGTAATGAACCTACGTATGTAATAGGCGACTTAAATTGTAAGAACACAATATGGGGTTGCCGTGTAGACAATCAAGACGGCCTACGACTATATACTATGCAAATACAAATGCTATTACAAATTTCAGCCCTGATTCAGTAACTCATTTTCCATATCGTCAAGACCATCGACCCGACATCCTAGACATAATATTACATAAAAACTGTACTCACCCTATATACCAAAATGTGTTAACCGAATTAAATTCCGATCATTTACCAGTTATAATCTCATTTTCGGAGACACCCTGTAAAATTGAAAAAGTACCCCTTCTTATTAACGGTGTAGTTAACTGGGAAATATTTCAAGAGTCGCTCGACAATAAAATCCTATGCCCAACTAGCTTGCAAACAAGATCAGAAATAGACTTTGCAGTAGACCAATTACAGGCGGCAATTAAAAACTAGTATCAACGAAGCAACAATCATACAGAACAACCGCAAACCGCCAAACTTTCAACAAACTCCTGCACATATAACAAACTTAATCAAACATAAAAATCAAGTCAGAGGGAATGGCAGCGAACAAGACAGCCTGATGTAAAGCGTTTACTAAATCAGTTAAATCGCAGGAGTTAAATTCGAACTGGATACCTATCGAATAAACTCCTACAGCAGGTGTATAGAAGAACTCAAAGCGTCCGATCACTCCTTATGGAGAGCAACGAAAACGTATTCTGCAAGAATCTCCCACCATTCTCCGTGAAGTATAACAACGCCGTTTATTCAAGTGACGAAGAAAAATGCGAATTATTTGCAAGCCATCTAACGCAAGTGTTTAAGACCATCATCACCGACGATAATTCTGAAAACGCCTCAACGTATAACAAACCACATTAGAGATCATTTGCCCGATTTTCCTGGAACAATAAATCACATTTCCCCTATCGAAATAGCGAAGATCATTACAAAACTGCCTAACAAAAAAGCACCTGGCCATGACCTTATCACAAAATAAAATACTGAAGCAACTACCGAAAAAAGCAATCTGTTATATTACCGCTGTTTTCAATGAATGCCTGAGAATAGGATACTTTCCGGACACATGGGAAACTGGCACACATATTAATGTTTCGTAAACCAGGTAAAACCCCCAACCATCCTTCTAATTATAGACCAATCAGCCTTCTGCCTGTTTTATCTAAGATCCTTGAAAAAGCCATCCTACATAGATTAAACAATGAACTACAACATTCAAACGCAGTTCCCGCTTTTCAGTTCGGATTTAGATCACATCACTCGACAAATCATCAACTCTTAAGGATTACTGAAAATATCGAAAGAGGTTTTGAGTACAAGCAACACAACGTTGTAGCATTCCTCGACATAGCAAAGGCGTTTGACACAGTATGGATAGATGGCTTAATATACAAAATGTTAAATCTTAACCTACCTCACTATCTGCTGTTAATAATCAAATCCTTTTTAGATAACAGAAAATTTCAAGTTGAGAATAAATAGCACATTATCTGCTGTTGCACCTATTGCAGCTGGAATCCCACAAGGTTCAATCCTAGGTCCTGTACTTTATAATGTATTTATGCATGATATTCCTCACCCTAACAACTCCGCCATTGCAATGTATGCAGACGACACTGCAATTATTACTCAAAACGAAAACATCGATACAGCGATAGATGATTTACAAACTATCTAAACGTACTAAATGGCCTGGCTGAATAAATGGTGCATACAACTTAATTATACCAAATGTGAAGCAAAAATATTTACTTTGCGACGCCACACTATATTGGCGCAACATAACAATAAATAACCACCCTATACACTGGAATCCATCTGATGGAGGTGTTAAGTACTTAGGAGTATTTCTTGACAAACGTCTAACTTGGAGACTTCATGTGAACAAAAAGTTAAACGAATGCCACGTAAGATTATCCAAACTGTATCCTATCTTAAATCGCAAAACACCCACTCAAATTATCCTGCTTCTTACTCATCTACAAATCCTTATTGAGACCGATAATAACCTACGCTTGTCCCGGTTTGGGGTGCCGCGTCTAAATCAACTATTAAAAAAATACAAGTGTTTCCAAAACAAAGTTTTGCGCATTGCAACAAACGCTCCTTGGTTTGTCCGGAACAGTCAATTTACACCAAGACCTACAAATTCCAACGGTAGATGTCTTTATTGAAAAGTGCATATAAAAACATTTAATAATAAACTTAGTGAGTGTTCAGGTGCGGTACACTATTCATTAGGAAAAAAAACTATTCACCGACGACTAAAACGCAAGTTACCGCAGGATCTACTAACAACAGAAGAAGAGCTTAGTGATTGAGGGTCCTCCACCGGAGTTAACCTCGCACTGCCAATATAGTGAAAAGTTTCAGTGATTAACAGTTAACCTTTCTGTGTATAGCTAGATAAAGCTGGTCCGGAAAAATTTACAAAAAAAAAAATCACCTACAGCCCATTCAACTCAAATTAACCTATTGTCTAATCATTAGACAATACTCTAATCCAAAAACATTGACTTGAGTTGGGAATACTTGGGAGTTGGGATTGGGACGTTATATAAATCAATTTCACTACCCGCCGACCCTTAGTTTATACTTGTTTTCGAGTTATGTTATTTATAATGGTTTGTCAACACAAATTAATGTTGTAAAAGAGACAAATTAAATATTGCTATTTTGCATATTTCGCCATTTTACTTTGTGGTAGTAAGAGAAGCACTTTGTACAAAAAATTATATTTTTTGCTTTTTCTGAATAAATATTGTTAAGTATCAATTGCTATTTTAAATTAATGTAATGTTTTAATTATAATCATTCATATTTGTTTCGTTTATTTGCTTTAGCGGTCCGGTCCCTTAACGTTTTGAGTATGTGTTCGTTTTCGTTTTTCACGATCTTTAAGGGTTCCTGATTATTGAAACATTAATGTAAATGCGTAAAGTTCCGGGAATCATTTTTAAACCGTTATTTTCAATTGATTAATGTGGCCGTGGGCCACAAGGGCCGCTGAAGTAAACCGGTATTTTTATTTTTCCTGTCGTATCGTACTACAGTTTTGAATTCTACAGATATTTTTTTTTTACAGTCAGACCTTTACTTCAGATGGCATTGATGCTATAAGCAGCTGTACAAATGGATGGACGCAAACGGCTCAGTGGGTGGCAATACAGAAAAGTAGCCGAAGAGAAGAAAAAAAAATTGACAGAAGTTGTAAATAAAACTGCGAAGCTTGATACATTTTTTACAAGAAGTAACCTACCACTACCAGTGCCACCAGAACCAGTGCGTTTAGAAAGTGTCGAAGAATTTTGTGAAGTAGAACTAGAAGTATGTTCCATATTAACGCCTTCAGCTTCAGCCCCTTCAGCTTCAACAGCTTCAGCATCAGTGCCTTCAGCTTTAACATCAACCCCTCCAGCTTCAGCATCAATCCCTTCAGTTTCAACATCAACCCCTTCAGCTTCAGCATCAATCCCTTCAGCTTCAACATCAACCCCTTCAGCTTCAGCATCAGCACCTTCAGCTTCGTCATGTGTTGATACTGACAAGATCAAACCAGCTATATCCGAATTAACTTTTGTTGTTGACGAGATTGAAGATCAATTAACAGTCTCTGAACCTGACTCTTCTGTCCATTTGAAACCAAATAATGATCCTGCTTTATGGATAGTGAATGAAGAGACGCGGGAATATTTTGTTAAAAATGGATTGAATCAAAATAAAGATTGCGATTTTAAAAAATCTGAAAGGCAATATCCAGACAGGAAAAGAGTGTTGGCTAAATGGCTGTTCGACAGAAAACTTGCAAATGGCGAAATTGTAAATAGAGATTTCTTGATTTACTCACCAAGTTTAGGCTCTTTGTTCTGTGGTCCATGCAAATTGTTTAGTTCGACCTCTACTCAGTTTACTGAAAATGGGTTCAGTGATTGGAAACATGCATCAGCGAGAATAAAAGAGCATGAAAACTCGCACGTTCACTACGATAGTGTAATAGTCTACAAACAAAGAGCAGAAGCAGCCGGGAGGATCGATAAGCTTCTACAAAACCAAGTGGAAGAAGAAATAAGGTATTGGAGGGCAGTTCTCCAGAGAGTGGTGGCCGTAATAAAAAAACTTGCCTCGCGTGGTCTTGCCTTTAGGGGGACTGACGAAAGATTTGGTTCTTTTTCAAATGGCAACTATATGATGTGCTTGGAGCTGATTGCCGAATTTGATCCATTTTTGAAAGCACACATTGAAAAATATGGGAAAGCGGGTAAAGGCAATCAGTCATACCTATCATCAACCATTTGTGAAGAACTCATCGAAATAATGGCAAAAACCGTGATTGATACAATTTTGAATGATGCTAAGAAAAGCAAGTACTATTCTATAATAGTAGATTCCACCCCTGATGTAACACACATTGATCAATTGTCTTTCATATTAAGGTATGTGAATGAATCGGGAATCCCTGAAGAACATTTTGTTGAATTTATGAAAAATCAAGGTCATACAGCTGAAGAACTAGTGAACTCAGTGCTTTCTTTCCTACAGTCGAAAGGATTGGACATACAAAACTGTAGGGGACAGTCCTATGACAACGCGTCAAATATGTCAGGAATATACTCGGGGTTGCAGGCAAGACTTAAAGAAAAGAATCCCTTGATATTTTATGTGCCTTGTTCAGCGCATTCACTAAATTTAGTGGGATCAAGCGCAGCAGAATGCTGTTCTCTTGCCAAACATTTCTTTGATCTCTTGCAAGGATTGTACAATTTTTTCTCGTCTTCTACACACAGGTGGAATCTTCTTCTGTCAAATTTCACGGCCACAGGAAAGGACAAGAACACGTCGTTGAAGTCTCTCAGTGTTACAAGATGGTCTGCAAGGGAAGAAGCTTGCAAAAGCCTTAATAAAGACTACAAACCCATGGTCAAGACGCTGATAGACATGACTTCAAGCAATCATGAAAACAAACAGACACAATCCAAAGCCAAAGGGTTGTTGCGAAAACTAATGTCTCTAGAAACATGTTTCATGGCAGCCGTTTGGGGAGATGTACTTCAAAAATTTAATTCAGTCAGTGAAAAGATCCAGGCTGAAAATATGACCGTGGACAGCGTTGTAAGCCTGTACAACTCACTCACAGAGTATGTGATGAACATGAAAGACATGTTTACCCACTATAAGAAAGAGGGCGAAAAAAAACTGCAAATTGCGCAAGCTGAAATGAGACAGAACGATGAGCCAGAACTTCCACAAGAGACGCAGCCGCAGGTGCAGCAAGATTTGGATCGCCCAAAAAGAAAGGCGAAAAGAAAGAGGTTCTTTGATGAATCTTCAGAATCAGAAGAAGATGAAGAAAGAACTTATGATGACATTAGGGGAAATTTTCTTCAACAAAGTTATGACATCATCGTGGAAACACTTCAGTTTCAGTTAGACAGAAGGATCTCTGTGTACACAGACTTCGTTGCAAAGTTTTCATTTCTAACAAAATTAAAGACTCTAACTACCGAAGAAATTACTGCTAACGCGACGTCTTTGCAGAAAATCTATATTGAAGACATTGAAGAGTCAGAGTTTATATGCGAGTGCATCCATCTGAAAGGACTTCTGATCCGAGGAAACTACAAAGAAGCCGAAAAAAGACTTTTCACTATCAAACTTGTACAGATTTTTGATAGAAAAAAATCTACAGGACTTGTTTCCCAACGTGACTATTGGTTTGAAAATGTTTTTGACAACTCCTGCTACATACTGTTCTGCTGAGAGATCGTTTTCGACCTTGAAAAGAGAAAAGAGAAAAACTATCTGCGTTCAACAGTGACTCAAGAACGACTCGTCAGCCTGGCTGTTTTAGCAATAGAACATGAACTGACAACAAAACTCGATTTCAGTGCAGTTGTTGATGATTTTTCCAATGCACGTGCAAGAAAGAAGAAGTTTTAAGTTATATTTACTTTAACAAAGCTAATTTAGTGAGTAAGTTATTTGTTTGGATATGCGATTTGTATGCTCTGAACAGTTATATTTCGATGTTGTATATATTTTTTATTTTCCTATATTCAATACAGAAATTATCATTTATTTTGCAGTCTTACTCTGTACACCTTTTACTAATTTTAGCCCCTTCCTAACTGTACTGTTTTTGCCCATAAATCGACAGCAATGACCGATTATGGCTCAAAGCCTGCGGCCACATTCACAGGTGAGCCGTCGCCGAGTAACGAAGCCGATCAGCGCCAAATTTTCACTTCACTCCAAACCAATCATTCTCAGCCAAATAGTCATAAAACTATAAAAGAATTGTTGAGTTTGTGAATTACGAGCTGCATGATGTTGCACAAAATAATATCAACAACGATTTTATTTACTATTTGTAATCTAAAGTAATGGAATATCACGGTTGTAGAAAATGGTTTCGTAATTAACGGAGTTTTGTCAAATAGTTTACTTTAATTAATAAAAAGCAATTTTAGGACATAGTTTCTTGAAGGTTTTCATCATGAGAGGTACTAAAACCATTACAATATCAAGAGACAGTTGAGCGCTGAAAAATGTCCCAAAATGCGTTATTTTGCCTCTAAATTTCAAATTTTTTCCCGGGGGAGGACCCCCGGACCCCCGCTTTTCCTGGGGGGGAATTCCATACCCCCCAGACCCCCCGGTATTGCACCCCCGCTAGGACGGCAGGCAGACCTCTGGCCCATGGGCGGCAAAAGTGTTAATCCGGCCCTGAGTAAACTATAGAAAACAAGTACATGCTAAACACAAGAAATATAAGAAGAGAACAAAGCAAACTACGAAAATAATCGCACAATACAGAAGCTCTCGGAATTTAAATATCTATGAAGCACAATCACAAACAATGATGAAACGAAACAAACGAAGAATTAAAACAAGAATAGCAGCTGGAAACAAAAGCTTCTATGCGCTCAAAAACATATTTAAATCGATAAATACATCAAGAAACATCAAAAAAGAATGTACAAAACAATTATTGAACCAGTGGTAACATGCGAAAGCGAAACGTGGGAGCCAAAAATGAAAGATCAAAAAATCTATGCATCTTCGAAACTAAAATACTAACTAAGACGAATATACGGACCAATAAAAGAAGGAGAAGAATAAAGAACAAGAATGAACCACGAACTAAAAATCTATACGAAAACCTAGACATAGTAACAACAATAAAGGCACAAAAACAGAAATGGCTGGAACGCCTAATAAGAATGGAAAATGATAGAGGGCCAAAAATGGAATACGAAAAAAAACCGGAGGGTAGGAGGAAGCGAAGACGATCAAGGAAAAGGTGGAGCGAAGACGTAGAAAATAATCTAATAGAACTGGGAATAAGAACTTGGAGAAGAAAGGCCTTAGACAGAGAAGAATGGAAAAGGTCATTGAACAGGCCAACCGCAAATCTCACACAAAAGTTAACATATTTTTTGTAGAAAAACTTTTGGCAGCTATTTTTTTCCTTTTATATTTATTATAAAAAACATGAGATAAAAATATATTTCGACATTCGTCTTCTTCAGTTTACACAAAGTTTACATAGTCTGTAAGTTAAAATGAGTATTAGATGCTATTATCACATTATAGGTAGGTGAGTAAACGAAATCATTCACCTCAAATCATGCAAAAAATATTTTATATCGCAGATTCCTCGTTACAGCAACTTAACTAAAAATTGAACCTTCAAGTTTTAACATTGATCAGTTTTTTTAATTACAAATTGCCCTATTTTGTATTATAATGTCAATAATAAAATAGCTCCTGAAAACTCAACAGGGGTAGATTCTTTTATCTAGTTACTTGTTTTCTGAAAAATTGATTTTCTAATATTTCAAATTTGATTTGCATCATAAGTCTCAATTTATGTCAACCAAATGTCAAAACACTTTTAAAATCCTAATGACAAATGCCCAATCTTTTGAATGGCACAAAATAATATTTAAAAAACCCAGTAAGTAATTATTTCTTAATTAATTTCACCTTCTTATTGTCTTTATTTATTTTCTAGTTAGGATTTGATAAGAAATCACCCACCTTGTATTTCTCCTTACACAACGTTCAAGACAGCAACCTATTTTTTTATCTGGAACTCGACCCTTTTTCAAGCACCTTGCTGCAATGTACTGCACACAGACAGATCACGCCTCAATCATCCAATATCACCTAACTCCAAATTCTTGAGAGCTACCAGCAAGAGCAAACCTGCTACAGCAAACTACCTCCTGGAATGCACCTCTCTCTCTGAAGACACCTTTTTGCAATTTCCACTCAACAACAAATAGCTTGACGTAATCCCATTTGGTTTATGTTACATGTCAAATGTAATCTCCAAAATAAAACTGACCCAGTATCCATATATATAATAGGCTTGTCTGGGACGCTGTTTTGTGTGTCCGGGACGCTGTTTCAGCAGCCAAACCGTAAGAGATAGAGAAAAAAGTTATTAAAGTTATATGTTTGGAATGGTCATGTCAGGTCAGGAACCGAATTTCAGTGACGTGACACTTCCGGTTTTCGAGAAATCACGTGATTTCCGTCCGTTCGGGACGCTGGTCCGTCCGGGACGCTGTTTCAGCAGCTAAACCGTAAGAGATAGAAAAAAAATTTATTAAAGTTATATGTCTGGAATGGTCATGTTAGGTCAGGAACCGAATTTCAGTGACGTGACACTTCCGGTTTTCGAGAAATCACGTGATTTCCGTCCGTCCGGGACGCTGGTCCGTCCGGGACGCTGTTTCAGCAGCCAAACCGTAAGAGATAGAGAAAAAAGTTATTAAAGTTATATGTTTGGAATGGTCATGTCAGGTCAGGAACCGAATTTCAGTCACGTGACACTTCCGGTTTTCGAGAAATCACGTGATTTCCGTCCGTCCGGGACGCTGGTCCGTCCGGGACGCTGTTTCAGCAGCCAAACCGTAAGAGATAGAGAAAAAAGTTATGAAAGTTATATGTTTGGAATGGTCATGTCAGGTCAGGAACCGAATTTCAGTGACGTGACACTTCCGGTTTTCGAGAAATCACGTGATTTCTCGAAAACCGGAATTGTCAGTATCTCCTGAACGGTCTTTTTTGTTTTATTATATGAGACATTTGTCTCACTGGTTGCTAGTGTTTCAATAATAAATCACTTGTATACAATTCTTCTCTCCATTAGTCTTGTCTACCATATACCAATAATCTTCATTAATTAAATTCGTCACTTCTTCTGGTTAGTTATTTTAAATTACATTTTATTTCACCTCGTGGATTTTGTCCTTTTACCCTATATTTCTTATTCAAATATTACATTAATAAAACAGGGTTATATTCCATATTTTTAATTAGACCAAAATTCGTTTTCTACATTTTACTTCCTTTTACAATAAAGGAAGTATTGGATTCACCCCAAAAATTCGAAATTGAGTTTTCAACAGATCTTCACGTTTCGGAGTCCCTTGAACCCAAAAAACATATTTTTTTCACTGGTCTGTCTGTCCGTGTCTGTCTGTGTGTCTTTCTGTGTGTCTGTCTGTGTGTCTGTGAACAGAATATCTCAAAAACTGAAAGAGGTATGGCGTTGAAACTTCATATATAAGTTTTGTGTACTATGTAGATGCGCCAGCAAGCTTTTGAAGAAAATCGCATGGCCGGAAGCAGGTGTTTACTCTTGTGATTTTTAATTTTTTTTCGATTTTTTCAAAAACGGCTCTAACGATTTTTTTTAACTTTACATTTTTATTACATTTTTAATGTGTATTGATGTGAGATAGGTGATTTACCAGTTGAATACTTCTAAAATGGGTTTCTTTTGTTTTTTCTTTTTTTTTATTAACTCCTATTTTAAATAGAACACCCGATATATTATTACATTTTTTAATTCAGCTTAAAATTCTAGAGTAGTAATATGAAGGACATCTAGTCAACCTGTTTAAAAACAGTGTAAGTTCTTTTAAATCTTAATTATAAAAGAAAATTAAATAACTAAATATTCTTTTTCTATAGAAAGAATAACAGATTAAAACAACTACAATAAAAAAAAGAGTTAATTAAATAAAAAACGAAACAATTTTAAGATAATTAAATGAAAAATTCAAATAAAAGGAAATGTACAACAAACAAAATCCCACATTTAGCAATTAATCGTAAACTGCATATAACAACTGTATAATTGGTGTTCTAACAAGGGGTAGTGATATATCATCTATTTTAACAACAAAATAAGTTATTTTATAGCTTAATATAATTTAAATAACCAAAAAAAAACTATTTCCTATAGATGTATAATTAAATAAAAAAGAAAAAACATCTAATACCCTAACAATAATACTGATAAATAAAAAATTTTAAGAACTTGAAAGGGATTTGCCAAAACAAGAATTTTCCTTTTTTTTTGAACTTGGTACTATTAAATTTATAAGGTATTTATAATATATAAAATAGTTTTTGCACTACTAGTCTCAGAACGCACCGTTATTGGTCTATCTTTAGGTCGTGAATTTGATTTTCTCCACCAAGGGAGAGAAAGTAAAATAAACAATGTTCACCGTGGTAACTGATAAATTACTAAGTTACCAAATATGACTATTTTAATTTTTGACGTTTTAAAGAGCTGTATTGTCAGGGTTGACAGTTAACATATTATCGAAATTTGTTGGGAATTTAGGTATTAAGCCGTTTGGGTAGTGCAAAAAATAGTATATACACCACGGTAGCGAATCCTCTTATAACCTTCGCGCTTTAGATACTTCGCGCTGCGCGCTCAGTATCTAATATGCGCTCAGGTTATAATACTGCACTTCGCTACCTTGAAGTATAATATACTATTTTGCATGATTTGAGGTGAATGATTTCGTTCACTCACCTACTTATAATGTGATAATAGCATCTAATACTCATTTTAACTTACAGATTACTTTGTGTAAACTGAAGAAGACGAATGTCGAAATTATTTTTACCCCATGTTTTATATAATAAATGTAAAAGGAAAAACTTAGCTGCCAAAAGTTTTTCTACAAAAAATATAAGTAATGAAACAGCAGTAAAAAACACTACCAAAAGTTAAAATATTTCAGAATGGGCGCTCTACTAGTATAATTATGAACAAATTTTTCTTATTATTTTTACTTTAGATTGCAAAAATACTCCTGTTCAATGAGTGTGTTTTACAAAAGAAATTTAACCTTTTCCTGTTGTATGTAAAAAGTAAGAAAATTCATCTGACCGTGAATGGACAGAACAAGCTTTAACTCTTGTTATATTTAGGTTATCTCGTTTAATTTATTAATGTATACCGGTTGACCGGTTTGAAAACCGTACATAACGAAAGCATGTTATATGACAATGTTACTATAAACGTTTAATGTAATTTAATAATAAACAAGGTTGACTAAGTTAGAACTTTAAATTACGGGGGGGGGGGGGGGGGACTGAAACTCCTTAGCGTTAGACATATCATATGTTTAATACAAATTCAAAACTTACTATGTTCCGTTTTGAAACCGGTCACCTGATATAAGTACGTATTCTTAGACATACCAAAATAGCCTATGTTCACTAGTCAAAAAATGTAAATACACATATTACCTGCTACCGCCTCCACTGTAAATAAAGCAATAACAACTGCTAAGAATAGTAAATACATCTTCATTATTGGCAATGCTGAACAACATTGACATTTCCGCAGGCCCTCCGGAGATTCCCCAGTCTCTTATGACGTCAAAACTAGTTTCATGGAGAGGTTAATTAAAAATTGCTAGCGGACCACTATTAAAAATGCCAATATTATTCAAAGAGATATATATTTCAGATCGTTATCGCAGATATTTATTAGATTAGAGCTGTAGTAGTACAAATCTATCTTTATTTGACAACCTTACCCGAAAATTCTTTCAATTTATGAAGGTTGAATTGAACGTCTTCAGCTACCATATTAACATAATCAAGTATGCTTTCAGGTCAGTAAATCCTGTAAAAATTATGACAATTGAATGTAGCTATCATTAAGACCGTTGGCAACTCAAGTCATAGAATGGGACACCTTAACGAAGCTAAAATTCCAAGAGCGGTTGCTTTGGTAGAAGGATAAATAACATATCATACTATGTATTTAATATAATATAATGTACTCTCGAACAAGAACAAACAAAAACACTGGCCTGTAGTTCTTAAAATCTGATTTGCCACTGCTTTAAATGAAGGACACACTTTAGCTGTTTTCCATAAATTAGGATAAGTACATGTTTATATTTATTTTTATTAAATTAAACATTATTCGCAGCGGATGAAATAACCTATCTGAGAATGCCTTTATTATAAATGAAGGCTATTGACGTATGCCAGGGGTGGCGAACCTTTATTCATCTACGTGCCATTTTTTCTAAAGAAATGTTTAATGAGGCCATGACGTGCCATCAAACAATCTTGACTTAGTGATTGATGGAGAAAATATAAAACTAAATACTATCAATTTAACACTTTTTATTTGCAACCAAAAATATATATTTTGTACAGCAATAGTAACGTTATGTTTATTTAAATTAAAGAAAAAAATAGTGCGGCTTCTGCTGTTGCAAATTAGATGCTAAATAACTTATATTAGCTTCACACTTTGTTACTTTTAGCAGAATGCAAGCTGAACTGGAGTCATCTGACAAACGGCTTCTAAGCGAGTCTTTAATGTTATTCATTTCTGAAAATAATGACTCCCAGGCATAGGTAGATGAAAATATTGTTAAGATAACAAAAGCCAGCTTCTTCAGACAGCTAAATGTGTCTGGAATTAAATTCTACGTTTTCATAATTTTGATATTGGCATTTTTACTCATATTACCTAATACATATAGTCTTTCTATTTCATTTAATTCCAACTCTTTCCTTGTTTCGATACATTTTTGAATCCATATTGAACTAGACTGGAAATCAATCAGCTGCATTTCAGTTTCTCCAATTTCCAACCAATCAAATTTGGCCAAGTTCAGTTTAACAAGTGAAGTCACATCAGGATACATAATAAACTTCAGTGTTTCCGATAATTTTTTTAACTGAGAAAATCTCGATGACAATTCTTTAATTGAAGAATTAATTACCGAATTAAACTCTTCAGTGACTTTTGCTTGGTCTGGTTTTTCGTGTAAATCCAAATTTCTGGTGATTTTTTTTTCAAGTTTGGGAAAACTTGCAGTTTAGCCTCGAAAGCACGAATGAGATCTATCATAACACAATAATTGTTTTATTTGCGCCTTGAAGCTTCATGTTCAACTCATTATTAAATATAAATTGTTTCGAAAAGGTACCTAAATTCCTTAATTAATGCCGTGCCCAAATTATTTTGTCACGTGCCATCAGTGCACGCGTGCCATTGGTTCGCCACCCCTGACCTATGCCAACCGATCTCTTAGGCTTTAGCCTCTTAATAGCTGCATACATTTCTTCTAAGGATATTTTATCAGTACTTAATGTATCCAACAGGGCCACTAAACCTTAACGATAATACAAAATCTAGATTAGATTGCGTCTTAAAATACAGGGTGCCCCATAACGTACCTACCAGAAATATTTTAGGAATCATTTGGGTAACTCATTTAGAGTCAAAAAGTTTTGATAAACACATATCCTAAACTCAGTCGTTAACGAGTTATTCTGAATGTTATATTTTTTTGAGCGAAAATCACCTAGGCCATGCATGCTAGTTTTTTCATAACAATTGGACGTTATTATTGACAAACAATAATATTGTTTTCAATGTTAACTGTTGTTTGTTTGTTTGTTAACTGTGAAAGTATTAAAAAGTTAAATAGTTACAACTGTTGTATTAAAAAACGTCCCTAATTACAATGCTGAGACTATTTTCGGAAGCGGAATAAGGAGATATTGTGTATGTGTATGGTTTGTGTGATGGAAATGCTTTAGAAGAATACAGAAGGAGGTATCCTACTAGAAGAAGACACGCGTATTCAATAATTCATATCGACAGTTAAGAGAACACGGGGCATTCCAATCGAGGCATGCGGCTGGTCAAGGTCTTGTTCGTATACCCGTAAACAATAAGGAGAAAATTCTTAATTTATTAGAAGAAGATTCGACATTAAGAGTGCAGAGAATTTCTATGCATTCCGGAATATCCAGAAATTAGGTTTATTATGCACAAATAAATATACTATTATTTTCCTATAACACAATGTTTTGTCACTCATTAGGTTTGGAGAACAATAAGAAGGGAGCGTTTCCATCCATAGCATTATCAAAGAGTTCAAGCTCTGAACAATGATGCAGAGGCTGGTTTAAAATTTTGTAAGTGGATTCAAACGCATGAAGATACGCTGCCTAATGTTTTGTGGACTGACGAGGTCTGCTTTACCAGAGTATGAAACGCAATTACTAATTTTCATCATTTTCATCAATGGGAGATGGATGAAAACATGCGAACCAGTGGCATGACCACCGTGTTCGCCAAACATAATCCCCATGGATTTTTACTTCTGCGGTCACATGAAACAGTTAGTTTATGCTACGTAAGTGCACACATTGAAGGAATTACGCCTTAGAATACAACAGGTCGCTCATGCTATTGCCTATGTGAATAATAATAATGATAACATAATTGTAAAAAGTTTATTTAGTAAATTCACTTTTATGTATGTTAATCACAAATTATAAAATCAAGAATAACTCGTTAACGGTTGAGTTGGAGATATATGCTTACCTAGGCTGAAAATGCTGCATGGATGCCGTAAATGTTTTTAGCAAGTTTCCATTGCATTTTAGCAGATATTGTTTGTTGATAAAGTGCTAGGAGTAGACGGATCACTATTTATATTTTGTTCAATTTTATTAAGATAGCTACATCAACATCACGTTTGATTTCAGTTTAAGGAATAACTTTGCTGACGAAACCTTATCAATAGCTTGTGAAACCTCGATTTGGTTTGATCTTTTTGACTGTATCTTTATTAGCAGATATCTCTTTTTTGCATGCTTGGACTTAAAAACAGAGTTGTCTTTTGTAATATAAAATAATCGATAGTATTTCTCCACCATCATATTCACAGCTTTGTATAAATGTAAACTGTTTTGAATTCAATTAAAGTTGATAAACATTTGCATTTTGAAATTTATACTAGTCACCAGCAAAGCCGTCACTTAATGCATATATAATTTCCAAAGTACCAGGCGTTCTGGATTTCAGCATCCAGCCATGAATACTAAATACTTATGAGTTTTATTTATTTACATTATTATATAATACGCTACTAAGTTTAGTGATTGATGATATGCAATAGTAGTTGTTAATAGACAAGTTTATCCAATTTTCTTCTAATCTAATTAATCAACCGAGCCATTGCCGAATTCTGGCTTCTAAACTATAAAAGCGCATTTGCACTCGGGAGAAATCGATTTAAAGGCTCCCTTTCGTTGCAAAGTGGTTATAATTATTTATATGAATTTTCCCATGTTTAGACCACGAAGGTCACTCATCTTAAATGTGGTTTAGCCACACCTGTTGTAATCTTCAAGGTTATCACGCATTCCTTTGGAGTTATGCTATTAACTTTAATATTAATTTTAATCATTAATCTACTGCTTCCGGATTTTTAAAAGCCTGATGATGACGTAATTGTCGAAACATGTCGCTTTGTTAACTACCTATTTGTTCATTAAATGTTATACATGGGGAAGGTTTGAGTTGTACTATTCCACCTGCAATAGGTAACTGAACAAGTAAAAAAACAAATTAGAACAATTATGACAACAAAAATGATCCTGACAGGAATGTTTCTGCAATGTAATCTTATGGAAGTTTCAAGCTCTTCAACATTATTAAAAGGTCGCTTTTTGTACACTTTTTGTTTCAGACAAGAAGACTGTACTAAAGAGAAATAACTGGCGTGTCGAAGCAGACCGCTAAAAGTTGACTAATATGGCGGTTGTCGTGTAATATTATCCATTCGCAAAACTCGTGAACTGTCAATGTCAAATATTTGCTGAGTGTACCTGAAAATTCGGACCATGTTTTAACAATTAATAACACACCTGAAATACACTCCAATTGATTAACAACCGTAAACTGACTTTTAACCGCGATTACAGGTTAATTTAGCTCGCTTCCAACTCTCTAACGGCAGCGAAAACGAACGAAAATGACCGAAGTGTGTACACGCGTATATGTATTACTTACTATATTGCTAGCAGGGCCTGGGAACGGCCGAAAACATTACGGCGTTGACATAGTCTCACTCTGAGCACTACGCGTCTCGTGCGCATGCCTGAGAATTCGAACTCCGCCTTTAGAAGCGAATTTTAAAATTGACCACTTCCCCACCCCGCGGACGACGCCGACGCGCTTGCGCACAGCTCACCATATACATTGAAGAGTTGGTAAGTCTGTCTCACTTACTTCGTGACTTCCCCACTCATAGCCGCTAGCAATATAGTAGTTATTATATATATGAGTACACGCTGTCCTATGCATTGGGGCCGCTTTTATATACAGCCGTCGTAGCAAGTTACATCTCCTTAGTACAGTCTTCTTGGTTTCAAATATCCCCATAAGAAAAAATCCAGCGGTGTAAGGTCTGGGGAACTAGGAGGCCATCGTCAATCTGTATTTCGTCCTAACCATTTATTACCAAATTGCCCCAGCCATTGGGAAACATCCCTGGTGGAATGAGCAGGACATCCATCATGTACAAACCATCATTTTTCCCGTTCTTATAATACCATGTTATCCAAAAACTGTCCCAATTAATTTTATAAAAAGTTAAGGTAACTATTACTATTCAAATTTTCTCGGAAAAAGGACGGACCTATTACTTTATCATTTAATATATCACACTAAGCGTTTGTCTTTTGATAGTTTTGATTTTTGTTATCGATAACGAAATTTGGGTTTTCATCTGACCACCATCTACAATTTTCGAATGATACACCATTTGTTGTAAAAGTAGATTTATCTCTAAACAAAATATGTCGATGAAAATCTCGTTGTTCTTCTATTTCACCCTGGACCCATATGGAAAAATCAGACCTTAAATCATTGTCTCTTTCTTGAAAGGTAGAAATGAATTTTGGCTTGTAGGCATGGTATTTATTTTTCTTAAGAATAGGCACCACAGAGGTTTTTTTACACCGGTGTATTCATAAATTTGTTGTGTGGACATTTTAGGGTTTTCGATAACTGCCTGAAGTACTATTCTCCTTAGCATAGAATTTCGGCTTAGACCGCGTAGTATTTGTATATGAACACCCAGCATTTTCTGGCTTAATGTGCCTTGCACCTTGTGAAGTCGAGCAAAAACCCGCGCGATGGCCATGCTCTTTGGTGGCTCGTGTTGTTTGAGTATCTTGAGAACGAGGATACTTAGGCAGATTTGGCCGTTTTGCTGTTTGCGCATCCATATTCACTAACGTTTCGCAAGACCTTGCAGCTTGCATCATCAGAGTGAAAGTCGCACTAAGAACCGAAGGTCGGTGTGGAGCAAAACGGCCAAATCTGCCTAAGTATCCTCGTTCTCAAGATACTCAAACAACACGAGCCACCAAAGAGCATAGCCATTGCGCGGGTTTTTGCTCGACTTCACAAGGTGCAAGGCACATTAAGCCAGAAAATGCTGGGTGTTCATATACAAATACTACGCGGTCTAAGCCGAAATTCTATGCTAAGGAGAATAATTCGAGTAACCGCGAAAGCCTCAAACAATACATGCCTGAAGTACGTTTAGCTGGTTTTCTTCTGTGCATACAGTTTTTGTACATTCTTTATTATAACTGTACCTATACTGACAATTCCGTCCGTTTAAAATGGTTCAAAATTCTACTTACAGTTGAATAGTGAACTTGTTTTTCTGGATGTCGTTCGTTAAAAATATCTTCAGCTTCACGCATTCTTTTATAAGCATATCCACAAATTAAAACTAATTTTGCCTTTTCGGCTAACGTTAACAATACTTATTAAATATGTTTTTTCCATAGCTATCCGCAATAGTTTTGGTATGTTTTGTTAATATCTATTCTACGTGAAACATGTTCATAAGAATTTGAAATAAAATTGTAGGCTTTAATTGTGAGTTTTTTATATGTAAATTATTATTAGTAAAGCATTTGCCTTGTTAAAAAGAATATGTACGAAATTCTAAAGTTAAATTTCGTTGCAACAAACATGAAGTGGACAGTTACCTAAAAAATCTGGTGTAATAGACTCACACAAGTTCCTTTTACAGTGATCTTATAATTAGCCAAAAATTTGATTTTAAATTTTTAAGCATTTGTCAAAAATTTTCAAAAAATTACAAATTCTACAAAAACGGTACAAAATAGAGCATTAGTTAAAGAGACAAATCTTCTCTGAAATTTTAAGCTGCATTCAAAAATGTAATAATATACCGGGTGTTCCATTTAAAATAGCAGTTAATAAAAAAATTAAAAAAAACAAAAGAATACCATTTTAAAAGTATTCAACTGGAAAATCATTTATCTCACATCAATACACATTAAAAATGTAATAAAACTGTAAAGTTTGAAAAAAATCGTTAGAACCGTTTTTGAAAAAAACGAAAAAACTGGAAAATCACAAGGGTAAACACCTACTTCCGGTTATGCGATTTTTTTTCAAAAGCTTGCCGTCGCATCTACATAGTACACAAAACTTATATATCAAGATTCAATGCCATATCTCTATTCGTTTTTGAGATATTCTGTTCACAGGCAGACACACACACAGACACACAAAGACAGACCAATGAACAAAAACATGTTTTTTGGGCTCAGGGGACTCTAAGACGTGAAGATCTGTTGAAAACTCAATTTCGAATTTTTGTGGTGAATCCAATAGTACTTTCTTAATCGTAAAAGGAAGTGAAAATATAAATCCAAGTAAATTTTACAAATACGCTTCAAGTTGATAAAAGTTATTTAAAAGTGATGTGGTCGCGGCTACTTTAAATACATATAAAATCAGAATAATAAAAATATTTATCGTACATTTCCCAAAAAAGAATAAAAATTCGAATAGGAGGCCGTAAGTTTGTATTTGAGCATAACTTTTGATTCTAAACAACTTTTCTCAATAAAATTTTCCTATATTTTTTTTAAATAAGGGGACTTTATTCTTTCACCAATTTCATATTTTTTGTCCGGCCCTGTATGCTGTTTAAAGTGAAGCCATTCTAAGGGCATATGATACGGTTATCGAACATGCACTAACTTTTGGCGGTATTTAAATTTCGGTTGTACAAGTAATAAAAAATTGTCCCATTTGTTGCACACTTAATGATAACCTGGATCTAGTACAACAGCTCGTAGGGTTAGGGTGTAGTAAATTTTATAGTTATATTTTATTTAATTATCACTCAGCCAACAGCCGTTAGGCCAATTACAGGCGTCGCTGTGCAGTTATGAGGACTTCCAACCCCACTAACGACTGCCATGATGTTGTATGACCGCCGGGACCAACTTTTTTCCGTGATAGCCGTACCACGAGGCGCCGAGAGATGCAGTATTAAAGCATTTATAGTTTCGAGAAGAACTGTCAGATTTTTTTGCATATTTTCTGGTTGTATTGGAATTACATCGTAGGGATACAATTCTTGGTTTAACCTTTCTTCGATAGTAACAGCCTCAAAGCATTCAGGACTTTTGAGTTCGAAACATTTATCAAGTTCAAACCTCCATTTTTTACAGCTTATTTCATTTGTCTCTATGGTTTTTTTGTGTTTTGTTCTGTTGCTTGAATTAATGAATTCTTTTCGCCTACTTAATAATGATGGTGAACATCAACTACTGGTGCATTCAATAAAACCACGAAAGTTTACTTAAAGTAGCCAGCTGTTGATGATATATGATATCTTCAATATCTTCGTTGCTGGATCTGCGAAGTCAGTCGCTTTTTCTCTTTTCTGGAGGAACCCACTTATAATTTTCTTCAGCCATCTTTCTTTTCTTATTTCTTCTGCCTGCATTCTTCTTTGTATTTTCATTTGATATTCTGTCAAGCTTGATACTCTCACACTCCGTATCCATCTCTACTGCTGATATTTTCCTTCTATAATCGCCAGTAATAGCTCATACCTCACTGCCATAACACATTACCGACTCCATCATTATATTACTTATCCGCTCTTTCACCTTATTGGATATGTGTTACTTCCATAAACTGTATTCAAACATCCAATAACCTTCCTACTTTGTTGTATTCTAGATCTGATTTCTTCTTTTCTTAATTCTTCGTTGCTCACTACGGCTCCTAGATATTTAAAGCTGTCTACTTGCTACAGTTGTATCATTATCAACTAAAAGTTCAAATCTTGTTTCGCTGTTAACCACGAAGTATTTTGGTTTTGTGACAATTATAAAGGAGAAAATTATTAAAATAGATGTTATAATAACTGATGTAGTAATGCCAGAAGTTAGTGATTACAATTATTCGCAAGCCCCACTTTTTATATGCTGTCTGTAATCTGAGGAACATAAACTAGAGGAAAAAAAGCATCTTATGCTACAATAACATGGTCATCTGCGAAATTTTATGTAAGTAGGTGATCTTCTCTTACTGGTATCCCCATTCCTGCGCAGGCTCTTTTCCACTGTTTGAGTACGTTTTCAAGATATACATTAAATAATATAGGGAAAACGATACTGCCTTGTCTTAAACCGTTCGTTGAAAATATTGGACATATACTTTTTGAGGCTTTCGGGGTTACTCGAATTATTCTTGTTAACATAGAATTTCCGACCAGCTGGTTTAGATATGTAGACGATACCTTTGCCATCTGGTCACATAGACGCCAGGCACTGAATCTGTTTCTAAAACACCTGAATTATGTACATCCCAACATACAATTCACAATGGAAGTAGAGGAAAATGGTAGTGTTCCGTTCCTAGACGTTCTGGTAAAACGTAAATCAGTTGGTAGTTTAGAACATGCAGTATATAGAAAGCAAACACAGACCGACAGATATCTGAATGCTAACTCACACCATCATCCAATGCAAAAAGCAACAGTTCTCCAGACTTTGGCGACAAGAGCTGTTCGTATCTCATATACAGAAAATCTAGAGAGAGAAAAGGAACATCTTTTTGACTGTTTGCAAAAAAAAGAACGCCATACAAAAGGCGTTAGACAAGACTATAACATAGAAGGCTAAAGAAGAATCCCCATCTCCGGAAGGCTTAGTATTTCTACTTTACGTTAAAGGCTCGACTGATAAGATAGGACGTGTCCTGAAACGATGAAGCATCAAAACTGTGTTCAGGACCAATAAAACTTTGGGTAATGGCTTCAGATGAGTAAAAATCAAAATTCCAAGTTTAAAAATCGCTGGCTTATATCACATTTCTTGTTCTTGCGGCTCGAGTTACATTGGACAAACTGGTCGTTCCATTGATCTAAGACTTCAAAAACATAAAGGCAATTGCAAACACAAACATATCACAAAATCAGCCGTAGCTGAGCATAGATTTACAAATTGGCACACCTTAGAATTTGAGCACGCCAAAGTACTTGCCAGGATACCTCACTACTACCCACAAGTGATACGCGAAGCCATAGAAATAGAAAAACATTCAAATTATATAAACAGGGAAGATGGTTTTAAACTTAGTAAAACGTGGACTCCTGTGATACACGATCTAAAGCATTACAACCACTGTGCGTCATACGCCACGCCTCACGGATTGCGTTGCACTTGAACGATCAATCAGCGTTACCCCACTCCGGCAGGCTGGCACAGACGACCATAAATAGCTCCACACCAACCTTCAGTTCTTAGTGCGACTTTCACTCTGTGTGCACAAACAGTAACAAATCCCAATCTGTCTAATTATCCTCGTTCTCAAGCTACTCAAGCAACACGAGCCACCAAAGAGCATGGGCGTCGCGTGGATCCTTGTTCGAGTTCACAAGGTGCGAGGCACATTAAGCCAGAGAATTCTGGGTGTTTATCCACTAACGCTACTCGGTCTAAGCCGAAATTCTATGTTAACAAGAATAATAATGGACCTACTAATTTGTTTCTATTTTTTATATATGCCATGTTGTTTCGTAAAACTCTCTAGTAATATCTATAAACTGTTCGTCTATTTGCAATGTTTCTAATGTTTTCCATGGGTTACATCTAGCTGTTGAATCATATGCTTGTTCCAAATCTATAAATCCCAAATGCGTTTTGTCACCTCTTGATATTCGTTTTTCGGCCAGTTGTAGGATAAAAATAAATTGTCCACATCGGTCGAAAACACTTTGATCGTTACTTATTTTCTCATTTAAAGAATATTGCAATTTCTTCTGTATTATTTTTCCAATAATCTACTCACTCAACTATTTACACTCAATCCACTATAGCTCTTCGTATCCACTCGCTTTCCTTTTTTGTAGAGTGATGGGGGATATTTTCCATTGTCTTGGTATTTTATAGCGCTTACAGAGATCTATTAATCTTCCACCACTGTTGTATATAATAGCTTCTCTAAAATTTTCTGCATCATCTTGTATTTGCCAACTCTGGCGTTAAAGTCTCCTGCTAAAATAGGCTCCTGATTGTTTTTGATAGCATCCAATTGTTTCATTAATGTAAAGTAACATTCTATTTTGTAGTTATGTTGGAGTCATCGGTTGGTGCATATGCTGCTTTTAGCACAAATTCTCTTTCAAATATTTTTAATTCCACTTTCAGTACTCTCTCCAGTATATATTCAAATTCTTCAATGCATTTGTAGTATTTTTTAGCTATCAGAATAGATACAACTGCTCTTCCTCGTTCAAATTGGTTTACTCCTGTCCAGATATGAATATATTCATTCAGAGTTTCATTTTCTAGTTCGGTTACTATTTCGGGGGTTTTCTTTGCTATTCTTTGCACTTTCCTTTTCGTTAGTTTATCTCGTCGTTTTCTTTATCAATCCGAATCGTTCCGAGGCATCTGTTTAGTTTTCTAGCTAAATCTAACCGGCAACCTGTAAGACCAGGGTATTTCCCTTCGTCTAATCCATCTCCCAAGACCTATCCGACAAGTGTGTCCCTACCAGTAGCTAGACGTCGGCATGGATCTCAGGATGAATGAAACACGCAAGCCGGCAAAATCGACAAGGTGGCGAGGCCTTCGCTAATATCTCAAGGTTATTAAAATTGTGCCCCTGTTCAATGAAACTCGTCATTTTCTTATTTGAAAAGAGTTTTGATATTACTTTTAATCAATATTTTATTACTATCAAGAAAAAGTTGTGCAGAAATTCTACAGAGAGTTTCTAAAATATGCAATGTATGCAACAACAATATTGTTGGTTTTACAGAAAATTCCCCCTCATGCAACTTCGTATACCATCATTGAGATAGTGTGGTTGCCTATTCGATTTCCTTCAAGGCGAAAATATTATAAATAAGATTGTATTTTTTTAATAAACAAATGCACTTACATCGTAAACTATAAAAAATTAGAATATTAATACGTTACCTATAAAATTCGATATTAAAACTCTAAACTATAATAATTTCAGTAACATTTTCTGTTTTAAATTCTATCAGCCTCATATTACTAACTACTGTAAACACTTAGAAATTAAGGAGAAATAATAGCACTTTGCAGCATGTGGTTATGTTTTCTCACTTTCTGTACTGTGAGATTTGCTTTCATGAACTTGCACGATTTGTTGCGCCCTCTGATCTACATTTCCCGAGTTTTCCAAATTTGTTGGCTCTCTTTGCATTGGAAGCAAGCCCATAGCTGCCGCACTATCTTCTACGGGATCTTGGGGAATCTTTTTCTTAGGCTGCCTGACTGTCGTCAACACTTCGGAGATTTCGATTGCACTACTACGAGAGCTCATGACGGGCTGTTCACTCACTCTTGCTTGCTTCTTGGCCGACCATCTGTCTTTACAGCAAATTATGCATCCTATTATTTGCAGAATAATTAGGCCGACGACGACTGCCACTATTCCATACATACGATCTTCGGAGTCTTCTTCAAAATCGTCATCGTCGTTCGTACTTTTTGAACGATAGTTGTCTAGATATACCGTAATGTTGCCCCCTCTTTCCATATTAATATGTTGTTTTTGAATTTTGAACTATAAAGGCATTCGGAAATTGTTAGAATTGAGGCTAAAAGCGATTATTCTTGCATTGTAATAAATGGAAAAGCTTACCTTTAGTTTAATGCAACTAATAAAAAAGGTGGAGCTGTTTGTGTCGGAAACATACTCTCCTTATCTTATCAGTCGATAAAATTGTTTAACTGTTTAGTTTCTAGTAAATAGGCCATGCGATTGTAATTCTCTAAGCAAAGAAGAATTATTGTACTGACAACTTTGGGTCGTTCAATTTTGGATTAAAGCACTTGCATATCTAAAAACGAACTCAAATGTTAATACAGGTTGAACTGTTGAACGAAAATCAAAGGATATCGTGGCAATCTCGCTTGTTTAGCAGTACACAGAGTATGAACACAAGTCTATTTTTTATTTGCCTGTTAATCTAATGGGTGCAGGTAAAGAAAATCAATACTACGAAATTTAATTTCCAAGAAAAACTATTTCTCTAATTATTTTTATTTATACAGGGCATTTATATACAGAGTATTGCACTAAGCATATGCTCTTTTTAATGGAACAGTCAGTATATTGTGGATTTTTTCAAAGACACTTGATAAAATTGATATATAATTTTATTGTGCTATTTTCAACCGTTCTCCCTGTAGAGCGAGCTAATTGCAAAAAAGAGGGACCTTTTAGATGGTTGTTGAGATGTTAATATAGGGCTTTCACAAAAAAAGTTTTTTTTAATGCATATTCCATACATGTGTGGAAAAATTGTTATACAGGGTTTTTAACTTGGCAAAACTTCTAAAAAAAATTTAATGCAGCAACCTATATATTTTGGTCTTGGTGGATGCATATTTCCATAAAATTTCATATAATACCCGGTTTGTATTGGATCAAGTAAATAAGAAAAAAGTTTGTTGAGCAGACTTTAAAGTCAAAACATTAAAGTAGCTTTTGTTCTAATTATCGCAGGTGTATATGTAGAGATATACGTAAGAAAACATGGACTCGGTGAAAAAATCACAGAGGAAATATGCTCACACATTTCTTAGAAGAACAGA
This sequence comes from Agriotes lineatus, assembly GCA_940337035.1. Taxonomy (NCBI): domain Eukaryota; kingdom Metazoa; phylum Arthropoda; class Insecta; order Coleoptera; family Elateridae; genus Agriotes; species Agriotes lineatus. The sequence goes on along the minus strand of CALNHX010003332.1, from coordinate 63,361 downwards.
CGTATACTATGAACACCTTTTTCAATAAAAAGCCACAAAAAAGTGGACATGGATAAGTCTAAATGACCAAACCAAGAACGAAGATGATTATATAATACCATGCGATAGAACTCTGGTTCAAGATGTAACAGTACTAAATTTATTTAATACCGGAAGTGGCCACCGGATGGTTAGAGCAGTAGTAATTTTAAACAAAAGACTAAATATCATCAAATCTATAAGAAAACCCAGAAGATGCATAGACAGAAGCTCTTAAGAATAACAGTGAAACATATTGCTATAGTACTCCTATGTGCTTATTATTTTATTTAATTTAATTTAGATGAATTTTTGTTATGATTAATTTACGCAAAGATATGCCCTCATTGTTAATTATTTATTATTTAGTCTATTTATTTTAGTAGCTCCGGTAGAACAAACAATTATTAAATCAGGTTAGGTTCAAGCCTTATAAAATATAATTAATTATTCGCATTTTTAATATTTGTTATTAAGTATTAAAATAATTATATCTAATGATTATTTGGTAATATAAGAATTATGCCAAATGACACTTCTGGACACTATCAATGTCAAATTATAAACTTGAAAGGTAAGCAAAATTCATATTTTTACAGTTGATATTGCTTTTAAATAATGATAAATGGTAAGTACTTCTTGTAAATATCTTATTCGCTCACTTTTATAACATTTTAATATTTATTTAAATATACCTGATACGACTTCAACTTAATTGCGTTTCCAATCTGCCTCAGCTAGTCACCAATGGCCTGCTCACAGAGATGTGGTAAATATAGATGCAAACACACCATTTACTTAAGAACATACTTATGTTCCAACATGTACTATTGCGGAAAAGATAATTCGCACGGCAAATTTACCCAGTGCAAACGATGCTTATCGCAGTGGCTTTATGAAAGTGACACTTTCAAAATGCCGTATCACGTATTGTCAGAAGCTGGAAAAGCAATCGGTATTGCAAAACTGGAGGAGGGATGGTCCCTGCAGAGGGTGGCAGAGCATTTGGTTCTAAGAAGTCCACAGTTATGAGCTTGAAACGTAAGTGGAACGCAACGCACTCCTCGGCACATGTTGCTGGTGAAGGCCGGAAAAAGGAATCCACTCAGGAGGAGGACGATGCTCTGGCAAACTACGTTAGGAACCATCCCTTTACCACGGCAGTTGAAGCTAGGGAAGAAACTGACTTTCCCGCCGGTATCAGAACGGCGAGAAGTCGTATAAGGAAAGCTGGTTAGAAGAATGGACTTCGCCCGTGAATATATCAACCGAGACAACGATGTCTGGAACAAAGGGATATTCAGGGACGAGAAAGTGTTTCAATCCGCAAACAACGCCATATTAAGAGTTTATCAAAGTTTTGAGAGATGTTATGCTTCCATCCGCAAGAGAAAGATTTCCTGACGCTGATTTTGTCTTTCAACAGGTTGGACCAAATTGTTTTCTTTCTCAATATTGCATTTAATATATATTTTTTTAATAGGACAATTCCCCTGTGCATATGGCAAGGGTTGTTAGGGCATGGATGGAGGAGAACGAAATAACTGTTCTTCCGTGGCCCTCTCAAAGCCCGGATATGAACCCAATCGAGAACATTTAGGGTTATATGGTAAAAAAGATTTATAGGGACGATTTTCTACCTCGAAATCGCTAGGAGCTTATTCGGGCAATCTGAAACGAGTGGGCCACCCTTAAGCGGGTATACACCCACAGTTTGGTAGGAAGCATGGGCCGCAGACTTGACACCCTTCAAGAACAAAATGGAGGTTCTACTAAATATTAAATGCCAAGTTCACAGCTTTGAATTAACGAAAACCTTGTTTAAATTTACGTGCGCCTCTGAACTTTGTCACATTAATCAATTCTGACATTGAAGAGAGGTTCAATACAATAAAATTTTTGAAATTCAGCCAACTTTCTATCGAAGCCGTGCGAATTATTTTTTCCGCAATGGTACAACATACGATTTTCATTTTGTCTCTTTTCGTATTATTGTAAATGTTTGTACAAACATCGTCTCTTTCTCTATAAGTGGTACCTGGGCGTTACCAGGGCAGTGCATGCGCATCACAATATTAAACGTACTTCTGAACTCGCGTAACTTGTGTGTTTACAATCACCATATTTACAGTTGTCAGTTGTCATATTTGCTTTTATTTACACTGAAATTGGGCGTCGCAGAAGCTTTCTCTTTGACAAATTCGATAGTAAGGGCAACGTGCACTTCATACAATTTTAAATATCGAGCGGGCCAACGGCCGAAGTCCGAGAATAGCGAAAGATGCGAGCGCAATCATGAAACACGAAACCAGCAGCACGGGGGGCCGGCTGCAGAGCGATAAGAGTAACAGCCGTTCGGCCGACAAAGGGAGATTTAAACGTTTATTTATAAAGTTCAATTTTACTGGGGTTCGATCGTCGCTCGGTTTTGAGTTTTTAAATTTAACGACTAGCAAGATGATATTCTTCTCGCGAGGTGGATCGTGGTTCTGAAAGACGGTTTAAAATTACCGCTCTGCTTTAGCAACCAATCAAACATTAGGTACCTCTTAGAAAGACAGAGACTGGAGACCACCACGAATTTTAGGTGCATTTGAAAGAGACAGCTTGTTAAAAGTGTGTTTGTGCTTATATCATACATGTAGTAACACAGTTGCAGTGGCATGTTTGCATCTATATTTACCACATCTCTGCCTGCTCACCACTGTGCTTCGAAATAACCAGGTAAGTAATGTTTCTTTCAACCATTTATAACGGCAGCTATGTTAATTGCCCCATTTTGTAGTTCCAACCATGATCCTATCTCTGCAATATGGTGCACCGCAGAAACTGCCTCACTTAAAGCTACGACGGCTTCAGTCAGCAACCCAACTGCTTAGATGAATAGAATCCGGATCCAAGTCGACCCCATGTGTAGTTATGCTTACTCTGATCCTCAACCAAATCACAAGGATGACTTATTCCCGAATACTGAAGACTGCTATAAAACAGCAACTCAACCGCAGTCCGTATCCAAATCACCCTGTAGATTCCATAGCACCAACCTTTAACATCCATTAATGGCTCCAGCATAGTTCAGCTCCAAACACATTCAGTTGTTTATGGGACCAAAGATAATTCTGCTGCTGGCAGCTGTTCACCTTCGCCCAATACCATTACGTTTAATTCATACTTTAGTAGTCAATTTATAGCTTTTTAATATTATAGTTTGTTTAAATTTCTTATTTTTAATTCATTTATTTATCCATTTTTATAATATTTTAAATCAGAAGATTCATTTTAATGGGGGTTTATTTTAATTTTTACTTATTACAAAATTTTTACATGTACATTCTTCTAAATAAAATTTTGTTGTTCTTTCATTAATTAAAATTCACCATAGTAATCTCTCTTCACACATTTTTAAAACCTAACACTTGTTACGCTCATTTTGTCATTTTCTCTTATAATATTTGAAATAATTAGTCAGATTTGACAACTTACATTTATTTTCTAAAAATACAATATTTTACCTATGATTAGGGAACCATACTACTATCAGCTTTAATTGTGAACAAAGTATAGCACTGTCATCAGTTCAAAGCACATTTTGCACTCTTATAGTTTTTCTTCCTTTTTTCGAATTTGGAAACACTTTGATAACCTTCGATTCGATTACTGAAGTTGGTGCCCTGGGAACATTTTGCTTCGTTCAGCTTTGGTTATAGCTGACCTCATAGTTTCGAGGGATATGTCAGGCAAGTAGTGCCCCTTTGGAACGCCATGGGAACTATTGTGTGTTGCTGCCAGCGTTCGCTACTCTTTGTGTTGCGGTTTTGTTGGGCTCTTCTACGATTGAACTGAGCGTAAGCTGTTCGTCACCACTCGCAGGTTTGTTTCGACTTCTTTTTTTAGCTTTCAATTCTACGCCATCGAAATGCGTTTTACCTCTTCGTCCTGCAAATTTAGTGTTATCGCTTGGAATGGTTATCCGAATTGGTGTGGTTTATTCTACCTGGGACTGGTGGAACAGTTACGAGCCGACGTGCCGCTCATCCCTTCGGCTGAAAGCTGCTGCTATTCCCCGCATTGCAACATCTGTCGAGGCTCATCTGCAGCCCATTGCTAGGCCGTTTCCATGGCCAGCGATCTGCCTGGTTGCCTCGTCCACCAGCTCGACACCACGTGCCGTGGGTACCTGAGAGGTGTTTGTAGCAATTTAGTTAGGTATTGTTTGTCGATTTGGTTTATAAGTATGACCTTTTGGAATTGCTATTATGGTATTTTGTGCATTACGGTTTGTGTGCTTTATTAGCGTAACTAGTTATTTGATTAAATGGATTTACTTACCCGGTAGCACAATTTAACCTTGTTTGTCGGCCGGGATGCGGTAAACTCGATCCCTAATAACGAAGTCCATTATCCGCCATTTGCTTGTTCGGAAACTTTGTGCAATATTTAAAACGATTGTGTATAGGAAACCCAACCCGGTACACTTTTGTTCGATTTCACGCTTCCGTGATTTTTTACGCGATTTTAATTATGTATCATATTGTTAAAGAGCATATTCAAGTAGATATTGAAGCGTTCATTGATTATACTGATGTCTCTATTCTAGGAAACTACCTCGAATTTATATGGCCTTATAATCCCGGTGCCTTCGCCCCTTAAAACTTTTTAATGTTATAATAGAGTCATTTCGAGCTGACACTCGGGGTTAGACGTCAGCTGATTGCTGGGATAGGTCTGTTCTGCCGCACCCTGCCTCACAGGATGCGTGCAGATTAATTACTTACACAGTTAGGTTATTGTTAATTTTCTTTTCGCGGAAAGCCGTTACCGGTGGAGAAAATTTTAATTGTTTATGCCGCGCCCATCTAACTATCTTAATGTGTTTAGTTGTCATAACCTGCCTTGGTATATATGTAGTTGTATTTATTAGTGCGTGTATGTGTGTTTCTGACACTATAGTACCAATTTGAATAACATCTGTGATAATTTATTGGTCGTTACTATTTTGTTTGTTCTGCTGGATTTATCTCATACCTTGTGGAGGTCCGACGTAAGAATTAGGCATCGTCGAGGACTTGGCGCCCTCTCCCTTCGTATTTGTTTCGTATTATTTTTCAGCTTAGTTGGAACCCCGACCCTTCTCGGCGAGTTAGCCCAATTAGGCCGAAACTTACCAGCCGGCAAAATATCTAATACAACTTTCGCCAACAGGTAAGACCAAACCTTCATCCTTCCTCACACACTCCTGGACTATTTACATTGGAAATTACTTAAATTATTTTGACAGATCATGTGACTTTTTAAATATTTATTTAGCTTAGGCCTTTCAAATTTACCCAAACTATCTTATAGTTTGTTCTAATATCAATTATGACTTGTATTTTGATACTACCAAATAACATCTTTATTGCTTTAAATATCATATATTGAGTCATACTTTAGAACCTTTTTCTTAGCATATTAATTGCTTCACCGGATTCGAATTAAATCTGTACGTCATTAAATAAATATTAAATATGCTATCCTATTATCTTTATATTAAATTCACCCTTTATAAAATATAATGTTTTAACATATAGGTAGTCTATCATTACATCATTCATCTTGAGGTATGATTTTTTTAATAAAATTAATTATTAATCTTGAGGTACGATATTATTACAATATAAAGAAATTATATATATGGCTCTAAACAAAATTGACAATCTTAGACAGAAAATAAATAAGTTGGCAGAAACTCTAAAATCACACTCAACAAACTTACATCAGAAGTAGCTAATAGCAAGGATAAATTATCCAACTAAACTATCAAAAAGATCACAGAAAGAAGAAAGTTATATAAGGCCGGCCTATACGCAACAGAGAAATATAGAGGTCAGGAGAGAAACAAGGAAAATGATAAGGAAGGAATCTAGAGAAAACATACGAAAAAATGGCAGTAGAAGTAATAGAGAAAAACAAAGATCTCAAATGTTTAAGGACATAGGAAGGAACGTACGAAATCATGACAATGATGGACGAAGACGGAATAGAAAAAAATAAATAAAACAAATCATAAAAAATAACTGAAAAATATTACAAAGACCTATAATCCTCAATAAAAGTAAAACCACAAGAGCTCACAGGAGTCATAATTGTGAATGTGGCTTCAGAACATATTTCCGAAATAACCACAGAAGAAATTATGTTTGCTTGAAAATATATTGAGTGCAAGCGAGCCCTCAAACTTGCAGTCGTCTTTTCCATTGTTTCACGTGTTTCGCGCGAGACACAGATGCCCTTTCATCGTCCCGCGTTGGCAGCGCTGGGACGGCGTGGCCTGACTTTTGGTTGTGTGTTCCCGAACTTGAAGCAAATCAGTCACAAGAGTGTGTGTGGTTGAAGTTTTGTGTTGTGTTTGTTCCCGAAATGTCAGGCGCTTCTCCGTCTCGTTGAATGGGTCGTTGTGCCAATATAACCCTCGTTTGTATGTGGGATCAAATTGAGAGCGCTTACCCCTGGTCAAATTTTACGTGCGAGCGTTGTCGATTATTCGGGTCATGGCCTCTGGTAAGGAAACTGTGGGACATCATCATTACCAACGCTTACGTTTCGAGCTCCTTGGACCCCTCGCCTTGTTTCGTAGTTTTGGGACACTCGCCGAACTCCCAGCTGAGTTACTTTCGACTGCCACAGGTGAAGTTAGGTTAAGGTATTGTACTAGTTATAAGCATTCCGCACTAATCAAAAATGTGCGTGTACTGCGCCATATGCAAACGCACCATATTTGTGTACTAATTAAAGTTTGTTTCAACACTCGTTTTTCGTTGTGCAATGCGAGTAGACTATCTTTGTACAGTACCGTATGAAAGCGCACCATATTTGTGTACTAACTAACGTTTGTTTCAACACCCCCTTTTCGTTCAGCAATGCGAATAAACTTTCATCGTACAGTACCATCTGCAAGCGCTCCAAATTTTTGAAATCTCAAACGTTTATTTCAACACACTTTGCCGATACTCAATACGCGTAATTTTCATTGTACAGTGCCACGTACTGGCGCTCACCAGTTTAGGTAACAGCTAAGACGCACCCCCCCCCCTTTTTTGTAACTTGCATTGTAACATCGTTGTACCATATGTATCTGAAGAACAATAGACCTTTTTGTTAAACGCTTCCGCTGTATTTTCTTTGTGTTGCATGATGTGTTTCAGTTTAAGCAATCTGTAGTGTCGTCGCCCGATTGGCGATCTGGTGTATGATTGGTGTAAAGCGGATCCTGGACGAATTTGTAAGCGTCAAGGTAGGTTCGAACGCTCCAGCTGCCGGCTCCGGGTGAAACGGGTCAATTTGTGCCACCTGTATTTATTTCAAATTATATCTTTTTATTATATGCTAATTAGCAACAAAGCCTGACAGCAAGTGCTCTTGTATTTATACACGTAGTCTAGTAATATAGAGTGATATAATGTATAGGCTGTCCATAACTATAAGTGTAGTGCGCCGCGAGCTCGTGACGGAATCGGTTGACAGTGCAGTTTTCGCACGGAAATAACCGGCCGATAAGAAATGAAGGCTGAACGCCTGCAAGATGTAGAATTGGCGCCAAGCCCGGGGGATGAGGCATTCGCACCGAGGTTGCCAACAAGTGCGGGTCATTTCGAGTTAGCTGACCGAACTCGTGAATTACCAGCAACAAGAAGATGTAAATGTAAACTGTTGGGTTTTTCTGGTCATTCATATGTACCTTGGTGAGTACAACATTACAGGTGTCAACGAGAAATATCTTGATGTTAGTTTCCCTTAGCCACTCTGCGAATATAAAAAAAGAGCAAACCCCAGGGCAAATTAAAGTGATAATTCAGTTAGTGTAGGTAGGTAAAAGACGCCGTGTTGCACGGGGAGCCCCAAGACTACACACATACCCTACCCCGTTTGGCTTTCGGGTTTCTGCCAGGCGTGGGCCTAAATTCCAAAGCCCGTGACGCCCTATGATTAGGGCGCAGGAGCGCTGAAGTACCACCAACTCTTCTGAATTTCGAGTTTCTAAAAGGGGTTGCTGAGGCACTTTGTTTCAGCCCTGATTATTAAAACTCGTAGAGCCAGTTCCCCCATTTCATGTCGATTAGAACCAACTTTAGTGCCCTAATTAACGTCGTGTTATGTTCGAATCACCCCATCTCCCTGAGCAATATTCGGTCAACTATCTGTTGCAAGACAGTTGAGGCGTCATTAAGATGGGCTTTGCATTGTTACGTATTAACGTGTCCGACGAGCGTTTAATCTGTAAAAAATCAGCTTTAAACAGTCATTTGTAGAGTTTTGTCAAATTTAGAATTTTATATTACTTTAAACTTCTTTTTGTTGTGGCTTCTCTTAATAAATGGCAGTATGTCATTCATTTACACCCATATCTTTTCAACACCCGTAATTTAAACGTTTTGCAGATCTTTGGCGCTTTCAGCGTCTTCCTTCTTCTTAACGATAAAACGCAACCTGTCACAATATTTCTTTTGTCTGCTTGTGCATGTTATGCGAATTAAATTTCTTTTGAAGATCTGGATCTCTATATGTTTCAATTTTGCAGCGCGATTACCTCAATGATTCTGTATTTTATTGTTTTTGTGAGTTGCGTGATAATGTTGTCTGTATTAGTTGTTAAACTTTCATATCTGCTGCATTAAATGTATGAATTCATTAGTCATTCAATTTTTGCTTCTTTATCATTTCTGATTTTTCCCGTTTACACTTAAGGCGTATTAGTCTATTTCTGTCTAATACATACAAAGCCCATACACTTTATTCCAGCTGATTTGCTTTTTTATGTTTACATTATCCACCACCAATCTGCACAAGTAAAAGAAGCTGTTGTTCTATTGCACATTTTTATTTTTAAATACTGGTTTGTCTACATAAAAATTGGGGAGCGTTCCAAAATTATTAACAAAAACCTATTTAGATCAAATTTAATTAATAATTCTATAGGTATTATATCATATATAATTATTTTCTATACACGAAAACCGTAATTTTAATTTGCATTGATAACTTTGTAGGAAATTTTAAATTAAATAAATCGGATTTCAACTGTGATATTATTGTTCTTATTTCTATTATCAATTTTTACATCTACCAATTTTTGAAATACTTTGGGAATATCATTATGTCATTATCCGTGTTCAGTTTTTTCTGCAATGAGTTTTAGGACACCTGTATATCTATTGTCTAAGATTTTACTATTTAAAGTGTTATAATTTAACCATGCTCCACAATTATTATCACTTCATACTTTTCCAAGGCAGTATTATTTTATAGTGCACTTTTACTTTCCTCGACATAGGCGGGGGAAGTATTGTAATCGTGAAAAAATCGCTTTCCGAGATTTTTTCAGATCATTAGGTTTCAGGACCACTAGATGACGAAAAAATAGTATATTACGCAGTTCAGTAAAATCATTTTTCTAACGCGTTGCGTATACTGTTTTATATCGCATTTCATAACAAATGTTAAATATTAATTTTTTATATGAGTGACACTAAATGTCAAAACATAACCAAGCTGAGCAGAACTCGTTTCTATGTACTATTGTAGTGGCACTGTAGGTCTATGTCAAATTCGAGGTTACCAGGTTAGGTTTTGGGGTTTCATACAGACTGATGCAAACTCTGACCTGCTAAACTCAAATTTGACATAGACATTTAGTGTCACCGACAATACACTTAAACATTGCCAAATGTAAAACGAATCGCCGTTGCTATGCAGAAAAGTACCATATTTCTAATGATTTTGAATGTGAAAATGTAGTACATTGCCGAATCAAATGCATAAACATGATTTCTCAATTTCATCTGTTTGTCTGACTGCATGTCGGCGGTATAACTCAAAAACTATTTTTGGAGGAAGACGACATTTGCCATATATTTCGCATACGGATTGTATGTCTACCTTGCTCGAAACCGAATATAGTTTACGTCAAATATATGCAGAGTCGACACCTTAAAAAATTAACTTCTGTCTATTTTTCTTTTAACTCAGAAATAGATGTAATAATTTGCACATAGCTCAGGTTTTTACCCTTGACGAAACTGGGACCCAATACATGCAGGGTGAACATCGTAAAAGCGACAAAAATATGCAGCGCTCACTGCGTCATCTACAATACCGACATAAGTAAATTTAATTGCTACGCGGGCTTGAGCTAGTGGTTGAAGCGTTTTACTCGCACCTGGGGGGGCAAGTTTTTGTTTAATTTGCAAATTGATATCGTTCGCATTAATCTGTGTTTCCTTTTTACTGTTTCAGGACTATTAACAACGTTAAGATATGTTTACCTATTTTCTACATAATTTGGAACACTCTATTAAATACGTTGAGCATTTTCCCCCTTCTGTAACTGATTTGTATACAATTCAATTTTAAAAATACAGCAATGATTGTAATTAGAGGGAAGTTGCGTTAAACCCCTTCACAGATTTTTTAAAGTGGCTAATCAAATAGTTGATGCTGATATTGACAATACAGAAGAAATCGACTCTATACACTAAACGGCGGATGCTACTACTTTTTTCGTTAGTTTTGTAATCATAATTTTCATTATTCTTTTAACTTTTTTTATAATTTTTAATTTAAAACTAAATAATTTTTGTTTTAATTATTTGTTTTACCTTACCATGATTTACGCACACAATTAAATTAACAAGTACATGCATCCTTATTACAGATAATTATTAAGGTACCGTAACAGTGGGTCGTTAAAACAGATTGGAAATTAATAAGATGGTGGTAGAAGGTATACAGGGTGTTATGGAAATGAGTGCAAATATTTTAACCAGTTTTAGAGCTCACCAAAATGAAAAACTTTTCTATGAATCGTTTTTCATTTAATCGTATATTTTCTCAATTATTTATCTCCCCTAAATTTGACGAGCCGCTTGGTAAGTAATTCTAAGTTATAGGTGAACGACATACGGTCAATAACTTACCTACCTCAATAGGGGACTTCTACTAAAATACGACCTTGAAACAAGTGAGAGAAAAGTTCTACCCTAGTGTTGTCTTTTGCTACCAGTGACACAAATATAATGGCAAGACTAACTCCAAATTACTAGTTACTATTGAATGTTACTAGTTAGGTTGGCATGTACAAGTACATCATAACCTGACTTTCAGTCATAAATAAAGCGCATAGTGTTTTATTTAGGCTACTTCTATAGTAAATAACTATTATAGTATCAATTAAGCAACTAGTAATAAAATAATTTAAAGTTTATTATAGAGAAATACAAGTACAAACAATCAAGTAATCAAAGGTTTCTCAAAATTGACCTAAAACAAATCACACTTAAACATATTTGATATCAGCGGTAACATGGAAATCTGAATTGATTTTGCTAATAACTATTAAAAAAGTGTTGATCCTTTAGATTGCTCGTTCAACATGGATACGCCCCTTAGCAATTCGTTTCGTCAATATTTCCTCCCCTCCTGTCAATCTAGATCTACCCGCAAGAAATGGGGGTATAAGTAATTTATAGTTGTTTTCATTACCACAAAACTCTAACCATAAAAACATTTTGCGAGGTTTGTTTTTGGTTTAGGAAATGGATGTTATCGCAGCGTTTTCAAGACTTGGATGTGTTACTACAATCCTTGTAATAGCATTTCGGCATTTAGAGTATTTCTAAAAGCATAAAATGAATGATTACACATCACTACTCTTTTACAACTAGCAAATAACACAAAATAAAAGTATGTATTGAGTTCAAGAACTTACTTTAGCGTAGTTTATGCAAATTTCCTTTAGTGGAGTATATGGTGGAGGAATAAACAATTTTAGTAAAACACACGAAACAGGCTACTGGCGGGATTACAAGGAACAGAATCAGAAAGCAAAGAACAACAACGAATACAGAAAGTCAGGTTATATTGTATCACGACCTGCTGAATTGTTTTACCAACGTCACGTGACATTTGTTACACAATTCAGCAGGCCATGTATTGTATTTGTACACTTCTGTGCAATAAAATTAAGCACACACGGCTTTGCTGCATTTATTAATAGGGTATTTTTTTCGAAAAAGTATTAGTTTTGTCTTTTAAAAAAAGTGTTATTTTCAAGTTATGGTGTTTTATCATTTATTGAAACTGCTGCCAAACAATTAAATATACCCGAATTATTCAAACTAGAATATTGTGAAAAATAGTCATAACACGTGTGCTTAATTTTATTGCACAGAAGTGTACATGACAACCTTAACTAGTAATATTCAATAGTAACTAGTAATTTAGAGTTCTTGCCATTATATTGGTGTCACTGGTAGCAAAAGACAACACTAGGGTAGAATTAGAGTGCCTATAATATTTAGAAACTCTAGGTAGAATCATTCTGTCTCATGCTATCTTAAATAGAAGTCCCCTATTGATTAAGTACGTTGGTGATCAGATGTGAAGTAAGCGCATTATCAGTTTTTGTTGGTTTGCAAGTCAAAGAAATGTTTTTGTGTCCTGTGCCATTAAATTAAAATGTTATTCCATAGGCAGGTATACATGTTTAGAGTAAAATTGTTTTGAATTTTTACTCAGTTTTGAGGGTATTTTCGAAAAAATGATAAATAGAGAAGTGGTTCGGTTTAGCGAGTTCTATTACAGGTTAAAATATTTGCACTCATTTCCATAACACCCTGTATACTTTATTGCACAACTGAAATCAGTCAGAGCCAAGCGGAAGCTTCCCAAAAATCTACAATAATAGTTATTACAGTTATGTCCAAAATGATCAAACAATACCTTACCTACAGCAGGTAGTAGGACCCAAAAAGCCGTTTACAGTACTAAATTTGCCAGAGAGCGGTAGAAAATCTGAGAGCTACAGCACGGACCCTACCAGCCAGGGCAGAACCACCTTAACTTTAAGGTGGTCTGGCCAGGGCAATCCTCGCACCACAAATCCCAAAATTCCAGTAATGGACTAACACGGCAGAGCTGGACATGCGCGTGCAACCCACCATAAAAAATACTTTGCTACAGTACACAAAAATACTAGTCCAGGTAAAATTAAAGAAAAAGATAGTAATGAATTAAGTCAATAAAAATTGCTTCATAATATGCCCACACATCAATATTAAGTCAGTTCTTGAATAAAGATTATAAGTTTCTGGTTGTTTATGAAAAATATTCTGAAAAGCATAAATTTGCTTTATACTCAAACCTTAATTTTTGTAGTTACGTCATCTTAGTGGTATTCTAAATTGTAACGTTGTTGATTTGATTGATTTTCTTTCTTACATTCTTTCTACTGCTTTCCTTGTTAAACGTTTGGACCATCTAAAAATAAATATTTTTTAATTTTTTTAATTACTCAGATAGCAATAACTTTATGAAAATATAATAACGATTTATTAATAATATAAGCGTAATTAGAAATTAATAAAAAGTATTGAGATTAGAAGCCACATTTATTTCACAAACATAAAAAAAAGGAAAAATAAAAGTAAAGGCACAAACCTTATTAAAATAAATCAAAACAATGATTTCAAATGCATATTTTTACAATGTTAAACTAGCAGTAGTAATATTGTATAACGAGTGCTGAAATATCCATTAAGCAGGAGTTTTACACTGTACTTTTCCGACGACCACTACTTTTCCAACGACCACCTAATTCTGTTTGAAATAGCAAAATAAGAAAATTTATTAATTATTACATTTTTGTATATTAACTTTAACAAAACGTAGTTAGAATGTTAAAAATTTACTTGTTGAAATTATAATTAATCGTTATATGAAAAACAGTTATACAGACTTATAGGGACATTTGAAATTTCGGATTCGAGCTGGTTTTGTTCTGCTTGAACAGTGTTTTTTGATGATGTGAATGCTAGGTTTGCGGCTTCTTGCGTGACCACATTTTGATTTTTTTTGCGCTTGAAAACTTTCTTCTTCAGGGTTATTACTGGATGAGCTTGATAATAATGCTGGTGCCAGTTCTACGGATTGCACAATTCTATTGAAATTTCCATTTTTTTGTTGAACGAGTCGTTTACATATCCTTCGGCAACTACACTGGATTGCCAGCCACCGTGGCGTTTTAGTGTGAGAAGATCTCCGCCTGAATCGACAAGAATGGTGGCTGACGATCTCCGGAATGAATAACCTGTATAGGTTTCCGGGTTGGGCAGGTTTAAAAATTTTGCAATTTGCTTTACAGTCATTCGGGGCAACTTTGATCCTTCTCACCACATTTTATTGAACTTTTTGTCTTTTCCTATTAATAATTCTTTATAAATATGGAAAATTATTACAGATCTAATAGTATATTATATCATGAGGGACTAAAGTGCACCATTTAATCGCGAGTGGAGTTTGTTGCCTCGAGGGCGAAGCCCGAGGGCAATAACCACTCAAGGGATTTAGGCACTTTAGGTCCCGAGGTATATACGCTATTTTTTGCACTTTTGGGAACATTATCATCAAACATTTCCAAAATTTGGAATCTGTCAATTTGGAAACTGACAATTATAAATTTATTACAAACTGAATTGCAGCAGGTCCTGGATAGCCTGAATCAGTTGGCAGTACTGAAGTGTATTGTCAGTATATGTCAAATTCGAGATTTGCAGGTTAAGTTTTACGTCAGTGTGTGTCAGATGACAAACAAAACCTACCTACTAACCTCGTGTGTACATAAATTTACCCTAGTTACGGTATCATTTTTACTTTAGTCCCTAGGGATTAAATGAGTTACTTTAGTCCCGGGACTAAGTATCAACTTTAGTCCGGAAGTGCAAAACATATTTATTGTATTTTGTGTGTTTTTAAGTACACAGAGAGCACTACAGGTTTTAAAAAAATTAATATAATGGGGGTCAAAGTTACACCTAGAACGGGGAAACTTTGACCCCTTTTACAATTTTTCTATTAAAAACCTGCTGTAAATCACTTGCTAGCATCAGTGTAACATTGGCCCCCCTCATATAATAGTACCACAACCATCTATGCAAAAAAACAGATCTAAAATTGATAATATGGTGGTTTTTTAAGTGAAAAAGAACTGGTGCTTACGTCTAAAAGCTCAAAACTACAGTTTAGAGTTAAAAATACCAATAAGATTAAGAATTACGATGTTTAATCGATAAACTAAATTCTACATACAGTTACATTAAGAAACATAAAAACAACATTCAGTTTCATACTTAGAAAAACTTAAGAATTACGTAAAAGTAAACAGTGCTTACGTCTAAAAGCTCTAAACTACAGTTTAGAGCTACACAATACCAGAATTAAAATATTTAATCGCTGAAACAAAATTTTACATATTTATTAAAGAATCTTCTATTTTAAAATAACCCTAGAATTTACAGGAGTGACTGCTGAAGGATTTATTTTCTTAATTACATCAACTTCATCATAAAAATTTCATCTTTTATAGTTGGCCATTTCCAGTGTTTTCCATTTCGCGACATTGCATTGACACCTATTTTAATGGGGGCTGAGTCTGTAATATTGGTAATACAACCAGGGAAATAAGCTCCTTCATATTGCACTATTACATAATCTCCTTCCATAAAACTTTCACCCTCAGTTTCGCTTTCACTGTTTACATGAGAAGTAGATGCATTGTTATCTATTTGTAGGACTCCATCTACCACTACAAAACTACCTTCTGGATAGTATTTTTTTCTGAATCAGCTCACTGTTAGGACTTGGTACGCCATCATCTATTATCTCGGAATGATCACTGTCACTTAATGGAAATTCCATTTCTGATTCACTATCTTCATTATCTCTTTCTGAAACAGCCTTCTTCTTTTTGGTAGCTTCGTGTAGTTTTCTTCTTTTTGTTGATGGTTCTCCAGTTTTTTACTTCCTTTTACTATAAAGGAAGTATTGGATTCACCCCAAAAATTCGAAATTGAGTTTTCAACAGATCTTTACGTTTTAGAGTCCCCTGATCCAAAAAACATATTTTTTTTCATTGGTCTGTGTGTCTGTGTGTCTGTCTGTCTGTGTGTCTGTCTGTCTGTGTGTCTGTCTGTGAACAGAATATCTCAAAAAACGAAAAGAGGTATGGCGTTGAAACTTCATATATAAGTTTTGTGTACTATGTAGATGAGACAGCAAGCTTTTGAAGAAAATCGCATAACCGGAAGTAGGTGTTTACTCTTGCGATTTTTCAGTTTTTTTCGATTTTTTCAAAAACGGCTCTAACGATTTTTTTTTTAAACTTTACATGTTTCTTACATTTTTAATGTGTATTGATGTGAGATAGGTGATTTTCCAGTTGAATACTTCTAAAGTGGGTTTCTTTTGTTTTTTTTTCTATTTTTTTTTTATTAACTCCTATTTTAAATAAAACACCCGGTATATTATTACATTTTTGAATTCACCTTAAAATTCTAGAGAAAATTTGTCTCTTCAACTAACACTCGATTTTGTACCGTTTTTGTAGAATTTGTAATTTTTTAACATTTTTAACAAATGGGTAAAAATTAAAAATGAAATGTTTGACTAATTATAAGATCACTGTAAAAGGAAGTTGTGTGAGTGTATCACACCAGATTTTTTTCCTCCCGTTTGCTTCCATGAACCTGTTTTTTTTTGCTTCATTGCTGCCGAACTTTCACGGGCCTCAACAAATTTTTGCACCTCTTCAAAGGAAACACTTTTTCCAGCTTCAACAGGCAGATGAAATCGTCTTCCCCTTTGACTTGGAACTAAGTCTTCGGCTCTCAACGAATTTACATATGTCTTAAAATTCTCTCCAATAGTAGGTACTACTTGACATGTCCTCATGTGCTTTGGTGGGATTTGTATAGGCTGGCAATTTGGCAATAACTCGCTCTCGAAAAACGGGATAAATTCCTGTTGCTCTGAAACCAGCTATAATGTTGGACGACATTGTTTCTTCACCAAGCGCTAATGCTCTTTTAACAAGTGCAGCAAATACAAAATTTGGCATTGTAACATGTTTTTTACCCTGTGGAGACTCCCGCCATTTTTGTAACACAGCTCGCCACTGACTTTTAAGTGGTGAAAAAAATGAAACATCAAGAGGCTGGAGTAGGTTTGTTGAATTTGGCACTAAGAAAATGAAAGAAATGTTATTTTCGGCACATAACTTTAAAACTTTAAGGCTGAGATGAGCAGCCAAATTGTCGCCTATTATGACTTTTTTATGACTTTTTTGCCATCTAGTTTCTTGAGTCTCCAAAGCAAATGTTGCTCGAACCAATCTTCGAACACTTCCATCTCGACCCAACCAGACTTAGAGACATTCATTCGTGAGCCTTTCGGCCCATTCAAGAGCCAATCAGACATTTTATTTTTTCCCTTAAATACAAAATAAGGTGGCAGGAGTTCGCCAGCTGCACTTGCACAAAACATAACTGTGAAGCATGACTTGGTACTATTACGAATAATTTCAGGATGTCTCATTTGACGACGAAATAAATATTTAACTTTTTTAGGATTATCATGAAACCCAGTCTCGCCGTAGTTGAATATATTTTGTGGGGATACACCACTCAGTTCTTCTTCTAAATTATTGAAAAAAATTTCAATTAGCTCTACGTTTACCTGAGCACGCTTTCGAGAGATATTCTGGCCAAAAACTGCCTTTAAATCTGGATGTGGCTTTAAAAACACATCTCCCCAATCCCACCCCGGCATATTGTTTTTAAAGCAAGAAACGACTCTTTTTTGGCTATTTAAATAGTTTTTGACTATACATCGCAGATCGTACAATGATATAGGCCAGGGGTGGCGAACCTTTATTCATCTACGTGCCATTTTTTCTAAAGAAATGTTTAATGAGGCCATGACGTGCCATCAAACAATCTTGACTTAGTGATTAATGGGGAAAAATTAAACTAAATACTATCAACTTAAAACTCTTTATTTGCAACAAAAAATGTACATTTTGTACAGCAATAGTGACGTTATGTTTATTTAAATGAAAGAAAAAAAATTCGTGCGACTTCTGCTTTTGCAAATTAGATGCTAAATAACTTATATTAGTCTTTAATGTTATTCATTTCTGAAAATAATGACTCGCAAGCATAGGTAGATGAAATAGTATATTGTATGTTAAGAGCTGAAAGTGCATTCTTGCCGCTTGCGCATGAATATTGCTGGTTGAGACGAAGTCGAAACCAGCAATCATGCAAAAACGGCAAGCGCACTTTTAGCTCGAAACATACATACTATTTTTTCGACGACTGAGCATATTATTAAAGGAAAATATCAAATTTCGTTTTATCGCAAAAATTAATTGACAATCAAGTTAACATTACTCGCGCAGTCTATATGACATGTGACGCGATTATTTCCACAAATGACGGGCGTTGTCAAGGAAACATTCGGACGTGGCTACCTATTTGTTAACGCGGAAACCCAAAACGCTCGGCGAGCGGCAAAAAGATGAAAACGCACGCTCAGCGGCAAATGTCAACTTTCTGTTGTCAAATGACAGTGAGAAACATCTACTTTCGATGTCAGTAGTCGAAAAATATTGTTAAGATAGCAAAAGCCAGCTTCTTCAGACTGCTAAATGTGTCTGGATTTGAATTCCACGTTTCCATAATTTTGATATTGGCATTTTTATTTATATTACCTGGTATACCGTGTGTCCACAGGAGTACGCACCATAGAGATAAGATAATGCTAATAGTATATAAATATCAACCAGTACTGTGACCACCGTCCCTTTTCTTGTGCCATTTATAACAATATCAAATCTCATTGTCCACAGTAGTACGCACCATAGAGATAAAATAATGCTAATAGAATATAAATATCAACCAGTGTTGTGTGCACCGTCCCTTTTCTTGTACCATTTATAACAATATCAAATCTCATTAAATCACACATATAAACGGTCACAAGTGACATTTACTTCATACAGGGGCGAGTCAGAAGCCAGAAAACAACGTTTTAGCGTGCCGGCGATCACAGCATTAGCCGATTTTTCTATTCTATTAGGTTATCCCTATGGTGCGTCCTCCTGTGGACACACGGTATATAGTCTTTCTATTTTATTTAATTCCAACTCTTTCCTTGTTTCGAAAAATTTTTGAATCCATATTGAACTAGAGTGGAAATCAATCAGCTGCATTTCAATTTCTTCAATTTCCAACCAATCAAATTTGGCCAAGTTCAGTTTATCAAGTGAAGTTACATCAGGATATATAATAAATTTCAGTGTTTCCGATAATTCTTTGAACTGATAAAATCTCGTTGAAAATTCTTTGATTAAAGAATTAATTACCGGAGTAAACTCTTCAGTGACTTTTGCTTGGTCTGGTTTTTCATGTAAATCCAAATCTCTGGAGTTTGGGAAATACTTGTAGTTTTTGGTAACAATATCGTTACTGAAAACTTGCAATTTAGCTTCGAAAGCATGAATGAGATCTAGCATAACAATAATTGTTTTATTTGCGCCTTGAAGCTTCATGTTGAATCCATTGTTAAATATAAATTGTTTCGATTAGATACCTAAATTCCTTAATTACTGCCGTGCCCAAATTATTTTGAGGCGTGCCATCAATGGCACGCGTGCCAATGGTTCGCCACCCCTGATATAGGCAATCCCATGTCACTGAGAACTACAGCATGTTGCTTGAACATATTTTCCTCGTCTCTGGTAAAAACAGTGGGGCGTCCAACAGTTTTATTGTGTTTACCTCGAATTTTGTTCCTTAATGTATTTCGTGGTATGCCATATTCTCGCACGGGTTGTTTTATGGCAATTTCACCATTTTTTATTCGTGTCACTGCCTCATTTAATTTATCCTCCGTATAACGTGTTTTTTGTCCGTATTGGCGTGTACCAGGTGGAGTTTTCTTATTTCGTGGCATTACCTTGAAATAAAACTGTTTTATCTAGTGATCTTGAAACTTTTCACACAATTTATTATAATTTTAAAAAAATTGTCATAGAACTTGCAATTCAGGGTAACTTTGGTCCAGGGTCAAAGTTACTCTGAATCTTGTCACTTTAAAACAGGTTTTGTTTAAAAAATCATTTCAGCAACAAAACCACATTTACTTTCTTGAATGATTGATATGCATTACAAAAACATTTCTAGTTTGCAACTGCCGAAATTTTGTCAACTTAACATTTAAAATATATAACTTAATCAAAAAGGTAAACTTAACTCTACTACAGAGCAAAATTGGTTGTATTCTAAAAGCACAATTATCAACTAAACTCGTTGGCTGTTGAACTTCAACTGTTGTGATGATGTCACACTAAATACAACACCATTAGATGACGCCATTTGCAGAGTCAAATGCCCTACTAGGGATAAATAGTCCTACCTTAAACTTATTTTGATCTACAGGGTCAAAGTTATACCAAATGTCAAAGTTACCCCGAATGACTGTACCATATTTCCAAACTTATTAATCCCTACAAATTGGGACGTACATTTCCCTTTCTGGTAGTTTATAAAGAAACGTTCATTTGGATTGGTCAAATGTTTTGGTCCCAGGCTTGCATACCTTTTATAAATTGCATAAAATGTTCCTGTTATAGTAAAACTTCTGGGATTTTTGGTTTTAGTCACAGGAATCATAACCAATAACGCAGAATTTAAATCCTTCAGATCACAAAGTTTGATGTTACACAATTCAATTTTTCTTAAGGCTCCGCTGATTCCAAAAATGAGGGCCACCTATTTATTTAAAATTAAAATAGATTTATAAACAAAATTACTAAATTTATTAGTCGGCTACGATAAAACACAACAAAAACGATAAATTACCTTTGTTAACAATAGTAATTTATTATACAAGACGATAAAGTTAAATTTTATCCACGAGTGAATCGTTTAACGTCGAGACGAAGTCGAGACGTTAATGATTCAAGAGTGGATAGAAATAACTTTATCGTCGTGTATAATACAATATTTTTTTCTATAGCAAGAACTTTAACCATTTCAAAAGAAAATAATGACATTTCAAAATGTCAGTGGCTAGATTGGGTTGCTACGATAATACGAAGCTGTCATATTTAATTTAAACAAAAGTTAGAAAATTAAATTACTTTATCTATCCTTGATGTTAAAGTGCTACTTTATCTACCCTTGCTGTTAAAGTAAAACTTGACCTTTTGTTTTGAGTTGATAAAAGCACACTTTAACATGTGCTATAGAAAAAATAAAATTTATCAGGGGCCGTGTCAATGAACTGCTTAATTTCTTGGGGATTTAGCGTGTTGGATTTTTTTGGCAAATACCTATCCATCTGATTGCCGTTTTAAAATAGCCTTCAATTTTAAATAATTAGCAATGTAAATATCATGTTTTGCTATAATTGACGTTTATTTTAAATCGGCAGTGAAGTACGCCGAAATCGTCATTAAAATACGAGAAATCGGCAGTGAAGTAATCCATTGTTTTACGACTTTTTTGTAGGTGGCGAGGCGACAGATCAACGTCAATCGACCGAACATAACCTACAAAAGTTGGTTAAAATGTTGTAATTTCACGATTTTTCGATTTCAAATAAAACATAGTGTACACCTCGGCACTGAAGTTCCTTTTTATCCCTCATGTGGTTTATTTGCCTTGGCCCTACGGGCCTCGGCAACTAAATCCACATTCGTGATAAAAAGTTATACTTCAGTGCCTTGGTATACAAACTACTATTTCAGCATCGAATATATTGACCACAAAGTGCTAGATTTGTAATTTTTCGAAAGTTTTCCAAAGTATGCTAACAAGACATTTTCGGAGAAAGACTTGGTATTATTTTCATTTTTCCAATTAATGAAGTTTTTATAAGCGGTGTCGTATCTTTCTTTTGATATTGACAGTAGCAAAATTTGCTGTAGTAATTAATGCTGCCTGCTTTACGTCGGGCGGCGTCGAAGTAATTTCTTCATCACTGTCCATATCTACAGCAAAACTAAATAAAATCTAAAATTATGTGAATGAAATGTGTTTACCTCTTTTATTTATTACAATTTCCCAATTTCTTAACAAAAATGAATCTTAATTCGGCTAGTAGGTACTGCACTTGCTACAATTTGACGTTTCAATATTTATTTTTAATAAAACAAATGATGATGTTCAAAGTGGCTAACTATTTTGTACAGTCTAGCGTGTGCACGGCCTTCCAATCCAGAATCACAGTTTCGTTGCTATGTGAAATTTGCAATTTTCAGTAACAATAAACTGTGCGAATTTCTTCACATTGCATAGTGGTCGTCAGAAAACTATATTTTACATTGACTGCAACTTTTTAAGTAAAAATTGTCCTTAAACATAACAGTCGATATTACTTATTATATGATAAACGCTTTTAACCAAAAGCCTAACTATACAGTCTATTTCATAATAGCTAACATAATAGCTATTTAAGTAACAAGGAATGTAAGAACCTATTAACATTTGAGGTAGGCAAGTACAAGCCAAGACGAAGTCGCGGCTTGTTGCCTGCCGAAAATGTTAATAGGCGATACATTCCGAGTTATTATATTTTTCCCGCTGCTTATCGAAATTGTCCTAGATTTTTGAAAAAATCGTTTGGTTTGTCACCTGTCACCAGGATTAGTTTTCGTGAGTCGTGTTACCTGTGAGTGTCACATGTCACATAAACACTTGCAATTTATAAACAAAACGTCTAAATCTGCATCTTGCTTTGCAAATTTTATTACCATCCTAGGAACTTAATAATAATATGTTCCGTTGTCAAGAAAAAGCAGCAAACAAATATAATCACCGACTTACACGTTTTGTTACTAAGGCTGTATCACTGACTTACATGATCAGCAGCGGGAAAAAGTGTTTTATACAGGGTGCTCCTAAATAAGTGTCGCAACGGAACACTGTAGATTCCTCATGAAAAAAGGAACACTTTTTCCGTCTTCCATTTTTCTTTCCGGGCTTTCGTTTTCGAGATACAGGGTGTCAAAATTTTTTACAAAAGCTGGTTCATTGCTCTAAAGTCAACCGTTTTCGAGAAAATGGCTTTTTATGAACTAAAACAAACATTTTGCTAAACGTTTCACCATAAATTTGTATCATGTCAGTGTATTCATTATTAGTAAAACCTTCCATTTTACCAGAATTTTAAACAATTAAAAAAAACACTCAGCAGCATGACAATTAATTAACTTGAGACTCTTGACAGTTCTAAGGTAATTTGTTTTCAATGGTAACTTAGATTTTTTTTCCGATAACGTATGCGGTGTCAACCGCAATGAACTACCTTTTGTAAAAAATTTTGACACCCTGTATCTCGAAAACGAAACCCCGGGAAGAAAAATGGAAGACGAAAAAAGTGTTCCTTTTTTCATGAGGAATCTACACTGTTCCGTTGAGACACTTATTTAGAAACACCCTGTATAACTTCCATAAAAAAACCATCATACCTTAGAATAGATTATTCGCTCAATAGGATTATTGGATTTATAAAAATTGCCCAAAAATTCAAGAAAATTGGTGCTTAATGAAATTTCTAGATCAAAATTTGGACGTATATAAATTTGGAGATATGGACGACAAACCATATCCTATATGGTTCCATGCAGTCCTTGTCCAGTCATGGGTTTTATTTGGTCGACCCAGCAAGTGGGTGATTCCTCTGGGCCGACGTCCTTCCATTTTGCGTTAAGCTACTAATTTTTGCATAAAATATGCCCGTCGTGGGTAAGCGTGGTTGACTTTTTCATCGTCTTTGGATATTCAGCTCTTATAGCACCCAACAGTTGTAGGGTGTTGTGTCCAGGATATTCTAATAATCTGCATATAACTTACATTTTGAATGCTTCGATCCTTTTTCAATCACCTTGTTTTAAAGCCCGGGTTAGAGCCACGTACATTCAATAGGAAATATGAAGATGTCGGTGTCATTAGTTTAGTACGTCGTATCCTTTTAGACTCGAGCAAGTTTCGTTGTCACTCCATTATTAGTTATTGCACTTCGAATTTGCTGGTTGTCGTTGGCAGATCTGTCAACTATCATTGATTTGACTGTTGTTGAGCTGCAAACCATATTGTTCACCTATATTGCTTGATAGTTTCCATTTCTTCCTGAGTCTTTTACCTCCTACTGACACTCCGCCCTCACACTCATCAAGCACCTTCCGCATTATGTACATACTGTTAACATCAAATAATATAGATGATAGGATGCAACAACCTGCTTGAACTTCAAAGGATGCTGATATAGTTCTGTTAACTGTAACTATCTCGGACTTAGATATATGTTGTGGTGTACCTATTTCCTTCAGTATTCTCCAGAAAGGCTCTCAATTGACAGAGCTAAAGGCCTTAGAGTAGTCTACAAAACACAGGAACAAGCTCACATTAAACTGTGCCGGGGTGGGTAGCTTAGTGGTCAGTGGTAAGCATCCTGACTGCTGATCCAAGGGTCGCAAGTTCGATTCCCGGTCCCGGTAAGGTTTTCAAAAATTACAAAATACAGATGAAAGCCTCTACAAAATGCCATCATTCGGAAGTGATGTAAAGCCGTGAGTCCCATGTTACTACGATGTGTAGCATGTAAAAGATCCCTTGGAACTCCTTAGTCTCGGCAAAATTCTAAGTATGATAGAACTTTGACCATATGACCAAAGCAGTCGATGTCTAAAGTACATGCCTAGACCTTGTCCATTAACAAACAAACAAACAAACAACATTAAACTCTTGACGTTTCCAATAATTTGACGAACGTTGTAATTTGTTCTTTTGTTTCTTTTCCTGGAAGAACGTCAGTCTGCTCTATTTGAGGGAATAGAAAAGCTGCCAGACGTTCATTAGCGACGTCTCGTTGTTTAAAATTCACATATACTTGGCGGATTTAAATTAAGCAAAACTGGATATAAAAGCATTTATTTTAAGGTTTTGGCAAGAAGTTATTTTAAAAATTCATTTTCTACGAGACAGCAGTCCTATATGGTAATTTTCCAAAGGAAATAAATAAATAAGTTGCTTTGAACAAAAATCAAATTTTAACATCTTAATTGCATCTGTATTTTTAACACACTATTAGCTTTCTTTTGCCTATTTTTAATAAAAATTATTATTAGAAAAACAAAACGCAATCAACCTTGTTAATAACAACTATTACTTTTATTTTTATAAAAAATCTTGTTCTTCGTTCGTAAATGTACTATTATAGTTTAGCATCCTATTATACCTTCTTCTAACCATTACAGAAACACACGCTGTTACCATTATTATCACTGTTAGCACTACTATTATTATTAGTATCAGCATTACTGAGATTGACTCAGTATCATTACTATCTTTAATATCTGGTCGCCTTCGCTCTTGATTGTTACATTTCAAACGACCTGCTGGAAGATTGTCATTGCTATATATTCTACTAAAGAAGCCAAATGTTAACAGTGAATCCTGCAGTGACACAGTACTGATATTCACACTTGTTTCGCTATTGTCAGTATATTTGCAATACGAAAAGTTGCTAGTCGGGCGAAGACTATACTTTGCTGATAACGGTTGAACATAGATGTTTCTAAATCCCTTGTATGTAGCGTTTATTGCAATACTTCGAAATCTAAGTACTGGAGGGGCGGCGGCTTGACCTCCACATGAAAGTTTGTTCTCACATGCCACTATCGCACAAACACTCACTCCTATAGTCCGAGACCCAAACTGCCGTGACCCGAAAAACGCCACTAATCTGAAATATATAATATTAGAAAATTCTGTGGTGAGCGGTCTTAAATTATGTTACTTGTAAACGTAATTACTACTAGATCCGGAATTACTCGGCGAGTTCCAATCGATGACAAACCTAAAGAAACAACAAAAATTACCACTGCAGACTTTACTCTTTCCATTGCCTTGGTTTCCTATGTCTTCCATTGTGTAATTTTCCAGATTCTCAATCAAAGTGTGAATAGTCGATGATTGCTCGTTAGTTGCTGAAACCACGTCTTCTTTATACTCCTACAATACAAAGAGCTTAACATTTACTTCAATTAGAAATTAAGAACTCCCAGCTGACCTGACAAATGTTACCTGGAGATCTCATGGTTCGAATGGGAACATTTTGTGTTAATGTTTCCGTTTTATTCGTGGAAGAAATAATAACACTCTGGCTTCCGTTCGACAAAAATATCCCACTGCCTGTACTATTAGATGAAGCCTCGTTCAAACACGCCGCTAACAAATTAATGTTATTCACTTTACCAAATCCGTCTTGCAAGCTCAAACCTACAAAGATGTAACAATGGGAGTTTCGCTATTGTTTAGAGATTATTCCATTAGTACCATTCAGAAAAGGCATTTCGGAATTCCAAGCCGTCGAATAAATGACATCGGTGACTTCGGGGTCACTGGCAAGTAGAGCTGTAGAATTTTGGTGCAAGATATCGGCACCAACGAATAGTCCAAAAGTTACTCCAAAATCAGTCCTAAAGGCCTCCACTTTCTCAGCTCCACTGCTAAAGTTTTGTTCGTTGTGGAGGTTAATTTTTCGGTATCTATAAATAGATTTAAGTAATTTTTTAGACTAAAAGCGACACCTACAAACCTTTTTATAATTGTGCCGTGCGTATCGAATATTAAATTTGTACTGAAATATTTGAATTTTCTTTCTTCTGTTACATCAACCTCTTTTTCTACAACGTGTATCACTACATAAATGTTGCTTTGGTTGGCTGCTCTGCAAATATCTCTGAGAATCTGAAATTAATAAGAAGCTTAACTTGGAGTTTATTCGGTTTGAGGCACTGCTTGAACAACCGTTTGCGTCTTTCCCATTATTCCATTTGTTTGAATAACATTTTAAATTCAGCGTAAGCAGTTAATAGGTTGTATGCTTGTGTATTCTTATTCATAATGTAATAACACGTACGAAACCATGAGTAAATTGTTGTTCGAATTAGTCAAATAATATGTTTGTTAGGTGATATATGAGATCTTTGCAAACACGTGTAATCAGTATGGCGTAGCTCTCAATCACCTGTCACTCATGATATATAAATCGTCGACATTATGAATAAATGGTTTTCGTAATTATTGGGTCTTGATTTTGTTTTAAGTCATATTTAGTCTTCAGTCAGACACAATTATTATCTCAACGGAAAGAGTAGCGATTAGGAACTCTGTCGTGAACAACTGTTATGAGTTTCCAAGCCGGGTCGCAGTGTTTGAGACTGTCGAAGCCATTGAAGCTGAATTAGCCAAAGAAGTTCCGCAGCCATTGGAGTTGAAGATTGTCATTCGGACTTTCAATAGTCATTCTGATAAGTTGAATGACTTCAACAACGAATTATTTGAGACGATGTTGGACGTTGACCTTAAAGATGAAGGATTTGAAGCCGAGAGGACTAGTGTTAAAAATTATTCTAGAAAAATGTTCACGGCTAAGGTGAGATTTGAGGCATATAGAAATCCAAGTTCTCAACCTGTATCCCAAGGTGGAAATAAATGTGGTTAGGTGAAGAACCAAAGTAGATCCACCAAGTCCATGGATTGCGACTTCCGAAGATAGAGTTGAAGGCGTTCGACGTAAACCTGAAGGAGTGGCTGGATTTTTGGAACATAACGAAATCCAGGCTAGTGATAAATTGGAGTATTTGGTATAATCCATATTGGCAAGTACTCGAGCGAAAGAACTTGTGGAAGTTATCCCCAGACCGCTGAAACATATTCAAAGGTAATTAAAGCTTTGAAAGCTCGTTTTGGTAGTGCAGACTTACTGGTGGACGTTTATGTGCTTGACTAACTTAAACTGGTTGTGGAGAATCTGTAATCTCCAACAAGTAATTGGAAAATCTCTTCCGTGTTTAACCAATGGAATCACACTTGAGAGCTCTTGAGACGATTGCAGTTACCAGCAGTAAATATAGTGCCATGGTTTTGGGAGTGGATTGGCCGAAGCTAAGAAGAAAGAACAGTCACCGATAAAAATGTCAATTCCAACTGCTGTTGGTTTGTTCTCGGGTAAAGACGGTGGAAGTATGAAGTTCTTATGTTGTTTTTGTTCTAGCCACGACTGTTTCCAGGCACATAAAATAAAACTTAGTGAAAAAGAAGATTGATGTCGAGTAAGAAATGTGGTTTTTCTTGTTTCCGTCAAAATTTGTAGGGCGAATGTGAACTATCCTGTGTATAAGAAAAAACATTGTGCATCGCAGTCAGTGAAGGATCCAAGGGGCCAAGAAATTTTTGTCAGTCTTGTTCCGGAGATGTTTTTCTTCAGACATATGTAGCCACGCTGAAGGGAATTAATTCTGAGCGAAAGGATAAACATTGGACCTCAAAAATCTTTGTTTTCAAAAGTGCTACTGAAGAATTGCGATTTCCAGTTGTATCCTCAGAGGCAGCAGTTCATTTATGGTTTGGTGGCATTCGTCTGAGAAACAGGGCCACCAAGAATATGATGTGACTATGAGCAGTGACATTGTAATTTTTGTGCAAAGTTTCAAGCTTTGGACCAAATTACAAATCTTTGGGCTTTAGATACAATCAGGATCTTGGTGAAGTAAAGAGCAGATTTGAAAGACCGCATTTGTGAGCTCTGATGGCAGGTACGAAATTAGTTTAGCATGGATTAAAGGAAACTAGATCGATCACAGGAAAGAGCCTCATTTCTGCAACGCAGAAATTGGATAATTTGGATTTTAAGAACTCTGTAAAGAGATTCATGTATCGTCAAAAATAAAGGATGACTTGAGACTACGTTTTCGGAGTAAATAGTCAATTAGTGGATCGTAGATCAGGCAAAGAAAACTCAAGAAGTGTGGCCGTAAGAGATGTTGTGTCAGTAGGCCGGTAGCCAAAAGTTTAAAGATATTACTAAACAAAGATGACAAGGTCGGTGTAGCTCTGGTAAAGGCCGCAAATGGAGAATTCTTCACACCAATTCAGCCATTGTATACTTTGGAGATCGCCGCAGCATATCAGAATTTTTTCTAGAAAAAAAATTAAAATATTGGAAGAGGACACACATTTTCAAGTTGAAGACAAGATTGTTAGTGATAGAGTGAAGCCCTTCCACACACGTTTCGGACAGAAATGAAGAGAGTGGTTAGGTTTCTTCATGTATTATTTAACTTTTGACTTATAATGTACCATTCACAATGTCTTCTCGTCCCAGTAAGCTGTTATATGTTTTTATCTTACAGTAGCAGCTATTACCATACATTATACAACTGTTTTCAGTGACTAAAATGAAGTTTTATTCACATGTGAGTTTTCATTATTTATACTACTGCATTGTTGGTAGCACTGTTAAGCTATGTCAAATTTGTAATTTTCAGGTTAAGTTTTGCGTCAGTTTGTGTCAAATAACAAACAAAATCTAACCTACGAACCTCGAATTTGACATAGACTGACAATACACTTCAGTACTGCCAATACACTTCAGTACTGTCAAACGTATGTCACAAATCATAGGCGACTACTTATAAATTTATTTCGCGACATATTCTGACTGCGCAAACTATTTAGGCATAAGAATTGCTACTGTAAGATAAAACGTCGTATATCACACGTGAGCGAAATGCCATTATAAGCTCGTGAGAAATTGTATCGCTCGTGCTGGGGCACTCGCGATTCAAAATTCTCACTCGCAAATAATGATGCATTTCTCTCACTTATAATATAATCTACTATTATTATGTTGCACGCATTAATCTCCCAACAACCACATTATTTGACTAATTCTGACTAATTATAAAATTTTATTACGACTGCGTTATGAAGTATTGTTTATGACGTACTTTCGCTGCAATAAAGTAAAGGGTGTTCATTAGAATTTGTGGTCTAGTCGGCTTTGGAACTGATGAAGTCATGTCGTGCATTAAATCATATGGCTGATAACTGACACTGGTGACACTGTAAGTCTATGTCAAATTCGATGTTAGCAGGTTGGGTTTTGCGTTAGTCTGTGTCAAAACTGACGCAAAACCTAACCTGCTAACATCGAATTTGACTTAGACTTACAGTGTCACCAGTGTCAGTTATCAGCCATATGATTTAATGCACGACATGACTTCATCAGTTTCAAAGCCGACTATATACCACAAATGCTAATGAACACCCGTATCTTTACGTCAGCTGTCAATGTCGAAATAAATGCTTGTCAATGTCAAATTAGATGTTTTTCAATATTCATGAAGGCACTCTTTGTATACAACTAGTACATAATATGACTTTAATGGCTCGTCTCCTTTATTCACCTCGTTCGCAAAACTCGGTCGGATATAAAAGAAACTCGTCAAATAAAATCCTACATTATGTACTTGGTATAATAAGTAACATTTCCAGCAATATAAAATCATGAGTTGTAATAAATTACGCTGAAGATACACAATAGTGGTTTCAGCACAAACTCATCAGGACCTAACAGCTACAGAGGCATGGCAGTTTCAGTCATGGTATAAACAAAATAGTTTCTTAATTCTTAATGCTGAAAAGATAAGGTGTATTTCTTTTAAAATTAGGGCGCCATAAAATAGTTTCTTCTTTGCTGGCAGTCTTATAAAATCAGTTTACTGCACGAAATTTTTAGAGACATACTTTGACGGAAAAGTCTGTTGGGTCCAACATGTTGCTTCAATTTCAAAATTAGTAAATAAGGCATGATTTGCTTTACTTCAACTTAAGGAAGTACTTTCAGTTGACTGTTCAATGAATGTCTGCTACAGTTTAATGTATTCCTACTTAATATACAATGTTGTGCTATGGAAAAGAGCTACTAATAGCAATCGAATTTTTATTTGTCAAAAAAGCGATATCAGAATAATGTTTAATATGAGCAGTAGAGACTCTTGCCCTTCTCCTTTAACAATAAT
This sequence comes from Agriotes lineatus, assembly GCA_940337035.1. Lineage (NCBI taxonomy): Eukaryota > Metazoa > Arthropoda > Insecta > Coleoptera > Elateridae > Agriotes > Agriotes lineatus. The sequence continues at coordinate 32,598 of CALNHX010003332.1, read as the reverse complement.
AAAATTATGAATTTTCGGTCTATTATAAATACAGACTATTTATGTATGTAACAGGGAAACGATTATTCAATAAATTACCTACACACGTACGAGATATGAACTACACAAAATTTAAGAAGTGCATAAAATCGTTACTAACCAAATGCTACTATAGTATTCAAGAGTATACAAATGACCAATTCAGTAATCTGCAGTAACTGTGGAGTTTTATACATGTTCAATACGTGTATTGTGACTTTTACATATTTTGTACAGTTTAATTAACTGGCTGATTTTATTATTTATTATTATATTCTAGTCTTTGGCGTAGCCAATGTTTATTCTTTGTAAACCCACAAGCTTTAAATAAATAAATACATAAATACATGCCATACTCGAATAATCAACAAATTAGTTATAATTAAATAGTCAAATAATTAAATGATAAAGGCTTATTAACCAGCTATTTCCTTATAAATATAAAAGAAATATTAAATATAAACCTAACAATCTTAAGATATTAATCTGAGTTAAAATCACTGCCATATTATTATTTTAGTTTAATGACTTTTTCGCGATTTTCCTACTTTAACTTCAGTTTTTCTAATTTTAAAATATCACAACTAAGTTCTACCTTTTATTTCCTTATGCTAAGAATATCTAGTTTTATATTTTCTTTATCTGCAGTATCTGTGTCTACTTTCCTGATTTTGTGATATGGATAATTCCAGATCTTAAGTTTATTTGATATTTTTACGTCAGACTTTTGTTAATTTTAGGTGTATCTTTTTCATTTTCGTTTTCTTTGTTAATAATTGCTTCTTTAATAGTCAGAATTAGGATCTTGCGTTTGTAGAAGATTATCAAATGGAGCATCACCATCATAAATGTTAATTATTTCGTGTATGGAATTTGCATCATTGAAAGCTAAAACCTTTTCCCCGTTAGCATCAACTCGACCTTTGGGAGAAACAGCGTTATTAATTTTCACATCGCTGGCCAAAAACGCCCGCTTTACGCCCTTGAAGCATAAATAACTTTTACATTATCGAAATAAATAGATGCTGGCAACTGTAAGAAGAATGTTCACAATATAATTCAATTATTTATATTCGGTCATTATTTTCAGCCATTTTACTCAGTTAGTCCAAGTATATAACTATGATGTTGAGGTTAATATTCAAAACGAGGTTCTTCATATATATGTTACAGGCAACTTGTATAATTCATTCTTTTTATATAATCAGTAGAGATTTAATGAGGATGTACGCTAACTCATCACTAGAGAGCGGAATTATAAGCACAAAAAAAATTAAAAAGAGCTTAAAAAGTCTCAAAAATGTTTAAAAAGCGTTAATTTAAGCAAAGAAGTATTAAATCTAATATTAGAAAAAGCTTTATCATAAAAAACGTCATAAATAAAAAAAACAATTTTATTCCTTCATTTAACTAATAACAATAATTCTGAGAAACAAGTATGTATAGGCCATTCAGTAAACACAAAAACATATTATTTTTTTTAAGTTGGCATATACGTAAAATGTATCTGCTAGGGATTCTGTATTTTGTTTTGCAAAGGTTTCCATACCTCCATAAAGGTGACTTTGAATTTAAAAATGACAATTAATAAATATCATTAATTCAGTTTCAAAGTACGTACTATTCTGGAAATTCTTGCCTGAACTTTTATAAAATGTAATAAAAATACTTATTAATAAATGCTACACCAATAGTATCCAACACAGTATTTGTTTAACATCCTTAAAAGTAGTTATGACAGATGCTAATTACTTAAATGTCACACTCTTAACCTATTTTTTAGTAACTTTTTGTAAGTACATTCCTAGACAAAAGATGCATTTTGGAAGTACACTCATGAAATTTTAGAAATCAAAGGCCACTTTGTGTTTTTATGTTTAGTGAACAGACTATAATGTGACACTAAAAAAATCAAATTCAAACACAATTCATAGAAAAACTTTAAATATAACACAAAAAATAAAATAGAAAACTCGGGCACTAAAAAATTAGTCTTTCAGAAAACTATTAATAAATTATTAAATATTGTTCTAAATGCTCCATTGTAAAATGTTGTCGCTTTTCACTTAAAATGTTGTTATATGTAGAAAAACTTCTTTCTGCGTCAACACTAGTTATTGAAGCATATTTTAAATTTGCTACAATAGTCAGATCAATCTCAAAATCTTCTGCAATTTCGCCTGCCAAAATTGTGGAAACTTTATCTAAAATTGTATGGCCTTTTTTGGAAAAAAACCTCCTTACATTTAGAAAGAACTATTTGACCAAACTGCACAGCATCTTTGAAATTATTAACAAAAAATTTTTTCGAAAGGTGCTTTGATTGGAAACGTGCGAGTGACAATATTTATCCAGGAACATTTTGAAGGAACTATTTTGTAATTTTTTCAGTGGTATGTTAGGTTTTGTAAAGATCGAAATTAAACTGTGCTTGTTCCCTGTTATCTGAAGTAGATGCAAACGAAGTCACAATTGTCTGTTGTTTTGGCTAATTTTTATACTTCTTTAATTGTTCTTGATGCAAAGTGGTTTTACATGTGAAATGACGTATTTTTTGTTGCACTGAATCTAAAATTTTAGTACTTAAATAATTTTAAAGAACTTAATAAACCATTACCGTCTTTGCAAAATAATTTATTGTTTTCATATTTTAATTCATTATGGCCTCGGACACAAAGGATTATAACTATCCCCAAATCGGCCGTATTGTTCTTGACTGTATTTTGAATTAAAATCATACAAAACGAGGAATAACCGAGTTTTCTGCGGGTGTGTAACTAAAATAATTCAAAGGAATACCTGAGTTTTAGGAATTCTCGCACTGATTGCGTTTTTAAAGAAAATATTACAGCTCCGATACAAAAATCTGGTAATAAATCTAGTATAAAAATTACAGACCTATTACAATGTAAGCCCCTCTTTTAAACTTCTTTTGCATGACTTAGTATCTAAAAAAATCTACCGTTTCCAACCTTTCAGATTGTACTTGTCTCGTGTACGACTATTTTGAAAATAATTGCCACATTGATCTCATATATGTTATGGTAAATGTGAACAGGTAGGTAAATGTATACATTCCCCAGTGAATGTCGTAAATGTGTTCAAAATGGATTTACTATTACGTATTTACTCATATTTTTTTCTTTATATCTATAACATCGAAAGTTCGTTAATAAGTTTAATGACAACAATTCGGGTAAGTTTGAAGATAACTTCTGTGTACCCCAATGTTTTACTTTGGAGACCTTGCCATTCATTAATTTTATTTAAGATTTTCCAGTTCAAATTCACAATTCTTCTTCATTGTTATTCGTCGGTGATCATTTTTTTTTTACAAATTAATTCTATAATCGATGATTACAAGCTTCAATCAGATTTCAACCGATTCTGCATTTGGTGCTGTGATAGCAAGTTACCAATAAATATTTAAAAATGCGCTGTTTTAACATTCAGTAGAAAAAAAGTCCAATAACCAATGATAAAAATCGGGAGTGTGCTCCCCTAGACTTTCTCGCATTCGCCTTGTTTTCTAGCAAATTTGAAAAGTTTATTGCAATGTATATACATACAGCGATAAAATTACATTTTCAGGTAACCACTACCTGTTTAGGTAAAGTGCCGCTTTAGGTTAACCTATCATACTGAAATTTTATATCTGGGAGTTTTTCTCAATAATAAATGTATGTGCAAAATTTCGTGGAAATACCTTGAAGCAAACTGGTACTTTACTTGAATGGATAGCGCTACCTGTTTAGGTAAAATGCCACTTCCGGTTAACCGATCATGCTGAAATGTAATGTCTGGTATTTTTTCTACATAAAAAATGTATGTACAAAATTTTGTTCAAATATCTCGAAGCAAACTGGTACTTTACTTAAATAGGTACCGCTACCTGTTTAGGTAAAGTGCCACTTCCGGTTAACCGATTTCGCTCAAAATTTGACAGGAATCTACAAATTTTGAATAATGACTATGTACATAATTTCAAGGGTCTAGCTTATTTCGTTTTTAAGTTATCGTGTTCACACACACACACACACACACGCACACACCCACACACATACACACACACAGACATAATTCGAAAAATGGTTTTTTCGGACTCTAGGAGGTCTAAACCGTCAAGATTCGTCAAAATCTCGAAGTCGATTTTTTTGACGATTACAATACTTTCTCTATACTACCGTATGCGAGAAAGTAAAAAAATGCTAGAACTTTTATTTTCTTTTTTATTCCTGTAGCGGTATTCACATACAATACACCCTTTCTAGCTATGCTAATGTTTTTAATAAATTTAAATCAGATAAATTCAGAAAACTGTTTTATGGTTATGACTATAACTGATAACTTGTTAAAATGTGTTTTTACATATTGTACACTTGGTTTCACTAAAATCGACTCCTTCTAATTTTTGGTTGTGTAAACTTGTATTTATAGTGACCTAGTTACTCGAAGTGTCAACTAATAATAACTAGATGTATTAGTAAAGCCTTATTTATGCTAGAAAGAAAAGTAAAAAAAGAGTCTACTCGATTTTTTAAGTGTAGCCCATTGCAAAGTAACCAAGTGTACAACATTCGTTCATTGTTGTATATCATTATCATTTCATAAGTAGATGAAACAAAAATGTTTTCCAACCCCAGTGATTTTGATTTAGAGTTAGAAACTTTCGAGCTAGTTTATTATTTTTGTCTTACTTGAACAGAATTGCCTGGAGGATGGATCAGGTTTCCGTTACTTTGCACTGGTTCTTGTCCCTAAAGGTTTTGAGCACAAAAGGTGAGACTGCACCTTTGTTTTAAGACAATATAGTCAATGTCACTCAAAGGGACGTTAATTATGCTACCCTGAAAAGCAGCCTCACGTTTCATAAGTTTATGGCTTGGAAGAGTAGCATCGATGTAAATGAATCAAACTATATTAGTCGATTGGTTTATTACAAAAATAAGCGGTCTATATATACAAACATAATTGCTTAGTTATTCAAAGTACAAAGTATACTTACAGTGGCGATATACATTTCATAGCATATGTCAGCATTAAGCCAGTATTATTTCTGCTTTATCTGCAAGTATGTTACACTGAACTCTGGGTTCTAGGTCGTGTCGTAACGTAATATGTTTACTGGCAATTGCGGCATTTAAACTTTGCTGCTTATGAAATCAGAATTGCATTTTAAAACTTATGACTGGATTTCGTAAATTTTGGAATTGAAATTTATGTCTGTTTAATCCAAGATTAAACATACTAGTATATTATTGTTTCTTAATAATTGGGATACAAGACATATTATGGGTTATATAATACCCTGGCGGGCATTATGAGTTACCATGGTACGCGAATGGTCAGAAATGACAAGTGTCAAATTTCTGACCAATCAAGTACATCTATTATTGACGTTATTAAGAGACACTATTAAGACATAAAATTATGTATCCATCATGGGAATTACTTGATATTTATACCCGCGGTAGATGTTCAAACCTCGGGCTTGTAAACTTGTCACCCTCGAGCTTGCATAAACATCTTCATAATGCCCTTGGTACATAAATAACTATTTAAAATTAGGTGCAGTGTTCTGTTTTGCGCTAGGTTACTTATTTTTACTTGTATATGTTAGTGTCAACCATGTAACAAGGAATTTTCCTGCTTGGTTAAAATTAAAATTTAAAACTAAAATTAACCATTTCTACTGAATTTTTGGGAAAAAAGCTGTGGATTATACCAACCTTATGATAGGAATAATTGCCCTTAGAATTATTACACGGATTCTGCGTTATATTTTCTTCGGCAGCGGGAATTTCAATGCTATAGCTGTCCAGATGGTCCGATACTTTCGTAGTTGCTTCTAAAGTTGTTAGTCCATATTCTGGAAAAATGATTATATTCGCCCCTAAACGTCACCCGTATTAGTTTGGTGATAATGTAAGGAATGCGTGATATGACTAGTATAATTATCATATTACCTCGTTTATAATAAGAAAGGCACATGGCCGCTTCATAAAATAACACATTTACTGGCCGCAACAGTTTCAAATAGTACTTATAACAAAAGTGCAAGTGTAAAATAAAGTACCTGTGCTCCAGCATCCCCAATTAACGTCACATATTCTGCAGCATTCTTCTCGACAACCTGTCTAGGAAGTTGTTTAAGTTCCCTAATTGGGGCATATTCGACAACCATTGCCTTGTACGTGCGCTGAAAATAAATCTTGTATTATTATTGCTTGAAATAGAGTAAGAGATACAAGGAGATGTAATATAAAAATGTGATTTACTTGGGACACCGAGTTTGTGTACAGAAACGCAAATAAAAGCATATATAGCATCCTTTAAATCGTTTCATCACCTTTCTAATCCAACCTGCAACAAAATGCAAGAATAAATTCGTTTAGAAATATTTACCAATATAAGAAATGTACCTGGTTTAATTTAGAAACGGAAATTTCCTTTTATCTGCATCCATTGTTTACTTTCACGAAAGACTAAATATGTATATCACAGTGTCTACAGCATATATAATATTTGCTTTCACTCATAGGCATGTACGTGTTAGTACCATAACATTTTTTCGTATTCGTAAATTGATGGTGACAATATTATCGTAATTTTAAAATACAAATTATTACTTATTTGAAACTGACTTCCGCCTTAAATGTTTCGCAGTTCCTATTTCCGTTTTACTATTTCTTACCGCCTTAGTCGATTGCCAAGCTGCTGCTGCTACGAACAAAAATAATATTAGGAATTATATATTTATACTGATTTTTTACATCAATCTGCGTTATATTTCAACATCATAGCAACGCTTCTTTATTTAGATTATATCAATCTTACCAATTAAATAGTGTTCAAATATAATTCGAATTGCACGATGCTTTATTAATTTAGGCCAATAACCTGTCACTCCCAAGATATGTATACGTCTTTGTTGTACGTAACATTTGTTTGTTAATTTGCTACTCTGTCATTGAATTTGGTTGCACTAATTTCCTTCTCCTATCTAACCCTACTTAGTAGATATTAACGACATTATTAAATTAAAAAATAGATTTTCAACAATGGAATTGCTTTTGACGCCACAATTAATTCTCATAATATTTATCAGAAACTACGCAGAATAAGCTATCGCAAATATGTGATTATAATTTACGCAAAATGTAATTACCATGGCGACACTATTGTACTCTCCTTTTGTTGTTCTTTTAAACATAGCTCGAGACAGTTTTTCAATTTAAAAGAATCAGTTAAACATTGTACGTAAAGGGCGCATGATAATATGTTTATGTTAAGCAGTGTGATTGAGTTTAATTTTTTGATAGCAATAGCTGTCTTAAAATGGCATTTTTTCCTTCAAAAAGCAGATTGCTGTTATATATAGACTCACCTTCCAATCCCCACATTACTAACCGAATACTAAACCAGACTATTGTAGATAACATGGAATCGGCTGATAAAAGCAAGCCAATAACAGTTGTGAATTTTACAAGCTAAGGACTTTCCGGTAGAGATACAGTGTAGTCAAATAAGATACAGGGAGTTTATGATAACGCGCAATATGTGTAAATGGGTTTATTTTAGAATGCAATATGGAAACGCTACTGAGTATGTAAAAACATAATATACTGTACGGGGGAAGGAATTCTGTTGATCAAATAGTATAAAGACTTCAGTTTACAGCAAGTATGTGGCTTATTACATGCCCTGTTGTTCTTTCTGATGCTTCTCTTTCAATAAAATTACGGTTAATAGATTGCATTTTAAAATAAACGCATTTACACATGGCGTGGCGTACCCTTAGAAACCACTATAGTAACAATCAAGTCCTTATGGAAACGGGAATGCCACATTGCGCGTTATAATAAATTCACTGTATACCAGGAATGCAATCGGTACTATTTAAAATGCGATTTATGTATTACATTATTATCTACGGACAACCGTTATGTCAGACACTTTATTGTGCTGTATTCAACAAAACAATGTCCCATAGCTACATTAAGCATATATAGTGTGGTCCGAAAGAGTTGTTAATAACTTCATCGAAATATAATTAAGATAAATAGTTGGTGCATATTTAGAAAGTGAAATAGTAGGTAATTTTGTGTCCGCGTCACCTAGTTTTATGTTATTAAGGTGGCGCATCAAATAAAATACAAAAGAGACACCCTACGGACCTTACAATATATCGCTTATATTGTAATGGTTTACTGCCCACGGCAACTCTGATTGTCTAGTTAACACGAAAATAAATAGATTCAAAATGAGCACAGAATTATTTTTTTTATTTATTGCAAGATAGTCAGCATTTTACACTAATAAATGCAGTTGATATGAGCAGCAGTAATTATAATTTGAGTAAGAAAGGTTGGCATGAGATAAGACAGAATTCGAGAGGGTTACGTTCAAAGTTTCAGTCATAATGGATGTTCGGAATGGCAAATGCAGCTTAAATTATGTAGCTAACAGATTTGAGTTTAGGAAAGTCATACAATGATATGAATTTTAATATAATACAAAAATGGTTTGTGAAGTACAGTCGTGTTCAAATAAATCTGGACAAGGTTTTTTTTCATATGCAGGTTGACTTAAGAATTGAATAATATCTCCATGGATCTCCTGCTATCAGAAAGAGTTACAGATTTCATTACCTGTTAAAGTTTAATGTAACTCTTTTTATAGCAGGAAATCCATGGAGATATTCTTCAATTATTAACTGAACTTATATGCAAAAACAACATTGTCCCAGATTTATTTGAACACGACTACATAAATTGTGTGAGCGGTATGAGTATTAAAGGTGTATAAGCTCACAAACGACAAGGTAACGGAAAGGTCAAGCTAAGGCAACCTATATAAAGGCACAGACAAATCTACAGTGCTAAATAAATTCATGTGAGTGCTACATGAACAATTTCAAAGAAAACGACATTTAAGTTCCCAAAACAGTATATCAAAACTATAGTCCATAAGTGAAAATGTAAATCAAACATTTTTTCTTATAAACCAATGTAAATCGTTATTGCTAGGATACATTTGTCAATAATATTAAATAGAAGCTTGTAACATTTAGGCAGGCTGTGTGCCAGTTGAGTTCCCAGTTATTTGTTAAATTATAAATAAAAAAATATTTGTTGAGCCTAAAACGTGTTTATTATAGTCACCAGTGTGCAGGGCATCTTTATGGCTAATTTTCAAAGTGATATCAGTGCCCAGTAAAGTGCAATCAGCCAGCTGCAAGAATCGTCCAAGTGCGATCAACTTCGGAGTCACTTTTGACTGATTGGAAACATCGGCAAGCAAGAATTGGGTGTGTTACGTTTCCAAAAGACCTTCAAGAGTGCCTGGGTAGAGAACTTTGGAGTAGGAACCCGTCACCAAGGGTGTAGAATCCGTGGTGTCTCTTCATTTTGCGAGCCAGCATCGGAGCACCACTTCAAAAGGTAAATTCCACAGGAAAGCGTTGCCGAAAGCCCACAATCCGTGAGGTTCTGCTAGTTTGGCCATCGTACGAGGGGTTTAACGTGATTCCAGCTGCTTATATCTGTCCAGATTCGAATAATCGAGGTAGCGTCACTTAAATTTGTAGTTGGAAGCCGATTTTTGCTAGATTAGCGAAAGTCAAACAATTACACATCAGAGCGTCGGTTTGCGTCATCTGAAACAAAACAGGTTAGTCGGAAACTATGTCACATAATTTGTAGTAGTCTTGCCCTTTTCGGTGTTTTCAATTCAATTTACGCTAAATTTTGTGTACACTACATTTTGAGGTTATAGACCTGTCAAATACAAAGTCACACCATACTTGATAATTTGTCATACAGCAAAGGCATTTGTAATACAACGTTAATGAACCTACTTCCCTGAGACGAGGATTTTTTTTATTTCATGCTTTACCGGAGTTTTGCCATTAATTATTGCATATAGACAAAATACAGAAAGCAATAAACCATTTATTAAGCTAATAATTATTACATCTTTTTCATTAGCCCTCAGTTTGACATGAAATTCAATTATTAAAACCATTTCATTTATAAATTGTGGTGATTTGCCCTAAATTATTTATATTTTTACAATATATAGATATTGAAATAAAACGCGTGTAGTTCTAAGAACCAATATAAAAAACGTGTTTTTTTGTATTTTGTTGATACGCCACATTCACAGCATCAAACTAGGTGACGCAAGCACAACATTCCCTACCTCAAAATATTTTGTATGGATTTTTAATAGCCTCCATATACATTGTAGTTTTCACGCACAACTTTGAATGTTATCAAGAGCAAAATGAACTAACTAAATGTAAAAAATGCTATTGCTTGTGAACATTTCTTTCTTTCTTAATTTTTCTGTTACTATAATTTTGGAGAAAATGTAACAATAACCGAAAGTAACCAATAGCAACATCGTGGTTTGCTAATATTTCAAACAACTAGCTCAAACAGAATACCGGAGAGGGGTCATCGGCCTAAAAATGCGTAATAAACTTATCCAATTGTCATAAGCAGCAGCTGAACCATACGGAGTAGTTGAGCTGCGACGGAAGAGGCGATACAAAAAGAGAAAATAAACAACGGTTAATGTCAAATCTCAACAATCGTTTATTTGAAACGATGACATTAATGCACTGAAAGACAATGATAAAATACATTCAAAATTGAAATTGTCAACATACAAATACAACGGATTCAATACATGAGCAGTATACGGCAACCGTAGAAATAATATTTAATAAGGGCGCACAGAATCTACTCAGCGAAATAATAAAAACCCTAATTGAAGTGAGCACCATCAGGTGCTCCAAACAAAGTAAAATTGATAACATACATCGCATCAAGAAACAAATAAATTCTTAGCATAATCGCCGGTTGACGCACATACACCTGTACGACTATTTATGTACTATTCTTAACGAACGGTTGAGTACGGCTTGTGATTGGATGTGGGTGTGTGAGATTACAAACGTATGATAAATAATTAAAGCGTATGATACCAAAGTGCGAAAATTTAGACCTTTAAAATTAAATGTCTAAGTTAATACAGTAAATGGAAACAAAGTGTAATCTGCTAAAAGCAGAGTAAAAGTTGCTAATTGTTCCAACAAAGCGCTCAATCAACGCCAACGTGGGCAGGAGGTAACCCCGGCGCCACACCTGCACTATAGCAAACACAGAAGAAGGGTTAAAATGATTTTCAAGGCATTTTCTATACTATTTCTAATAATTTTGAATTCTTGTTCTACTTGTATAAATTCTAAAAAATGCTAGAAGATATACTAATTAAATGGATAGAATATAAAAATGTCCTGATAAATAAAAAAGAAACTTGACAAATACCAGAGCGAATTAGATGAGATTAAATTGGAATCGGCTCTATTGAAAGACGAAATGAGGAATTCAAACAGCAGTTACATGATCAATAAAAGAGAGTAGAAATAATCGAAAAAGGGATAAGATATAAAAAATGTATAATACAAGGAATGGCCAAATACGAGTCTGAGGAAAATCTAGAATTAAAAGAATAAAATAAGAATTGAAAGAAGAAAATGAGGAATTCAAACAGCAGTTACATGATCAAGAAAAGAGAGTAATCGAAAAAGAGATAAGAAATAAAAAAGTTATAATACAAGGGATGACTGAAAACGAGTCGAAAGAAAATCTAGAATTAAGAGAAAAAATAAGAATTCAGTTGAGTGATGTGGAAACAGACATAAATATTGAAAGCAAAACAAAATAAATAAAACTATTAGGAGTAAAGTAATAAACTAAAGCAAAAATTAAGCCTATTCTTGTCATAGCAAAAAAGGAAGTACCGAAAAACGAAAAAAAGTATACGGAAAAATAACATGGATTTTAGAAGATTACCTCAAAGCAACCAACAGACAAAGAAAAGTATTAATAAACCACATGAAAGAAGCCAAAAAAAGCAGAATATAATGCAGATTTACCGTTCAACAAACTTATTGTAAATGGAGATTAATAAATGACCATAAAAAAGAACAGCCACAAAACCCAGTTCACCAAATAAAAATAAGGAAAAAGTAAGAACAGCCAGCAGACGTTCACCCCTAGAGGAAGGCACAAGTAAAGACATGCAATCAAAGAGTATAACAAAACTAACTACAGAAAGAATGGGTGGATTAAAAGATGGCGACCAGAATGAAACAGGGCAAAATGATGATGAAAGAGATTATCTAGCAACATAGATAAAAGAAAAATAAATTACATAGGTTGTTGGAACGTACTTACTTTGAATGAAATCTCAAAAATTTGAACAAGCACTAGAAGAAATCACAAAAATAAAATTACGATCTTAGGACTATGTGGCAGAAGGGGGAAGCTATCTAAGGAAATGATATGGGATAACAATACTGCAATTAGGGGATGGGTAGTGCTGATGTTGAATAAAGAGACAGGGAATGCGTTACGAAATGAGAAGAAATAACGAGCTCAAGGTTTACAGCAAAGTTCTTCAACTTATTTATATGCACCAACCAACACAGCTAAGCAAGAAAAAAAAGAAGATATTTTAATTTTGCTTGGGTATGCAAATGCAAACCTAGAAAGTGACAATACTGGTAGAGAACGTTTTATTTAATTTCTCTGTACTAATCATCTAATTGTGGGCAGAAGTTTATTTAAACATAGAAAGTTCAATAAGATTATATAGACTTCACCAAGAGGCCTCTACCAAAACCAGCTCGAAGATGTGGCAATAGATAAAAGAGTCAGAAGTAGTTGTATTTTAAAATATGTAAAGGACAAGAGAGGAGCGCATTTTGGCTCAGATCACACTCTAGTGGGAGTGGGAATTAAACTTGAAGAAAAATTAATATGTAACAAAAATAAGAAATTAAAAAGCGTTAAATGTAGCACTCAATGGATTAAGAGCAATAATGATACTAAAAACAAATTCCAAAGTATTGTCGACAATAAATATAGAAATCGACAAATCGAAATGTGATCATTAGAGAGCCATTACACTGCTAAATTGTGCGAGTAAAACATTAGCGAGAATCATTTTAAAAAGGATGAGAGAAATAAATAGTCGACTCATATCTTAGTCCAAATCAAGCATGATTAGAGCACGGTGTTCCTGTATATACAAATGTGCACTCTTAGAATAAATAGAAAACAAAGTATAGAATGGAATAACGGAATTTACTGCGGCTTTATCAATTCTGAAAAAGCTTGTTACAGCTCAAAAGAACTTTTACGACCTTAAAGCACTTTGGGTATAGTCTAAATGGGTCGTTACGACACGTTAATATTCAAAAAGGCAAAGCTCACTCTAATCACGCCTCAGCTCGCTGTAACAGACGGTTGACCGGCTATTTGCTCAGGAAGAAGGGAGGGTTCGGATCAACATGACGTAATTTAGAGCGAGGTGATATCACAATAGGGATTGATTGTAATCAAAATAAAAGGGAAAATCAGCGCCACGGATTTCATTAATACAATGGGAGAGAAATTTGAAGTCAGAAAACCGACGCTTCACTTCGACTGTTTTGTGCGACATTCCGGCTGCTTGTAAACCTACCTTTGCTGGTTTGTTAGCTTCGCCGGTTACCTCACAATTAATAAATCTAAGAAAGCATAACACATGTACATCAACACCAAAGAATAATAAATAAAAGTCCAGGAAGTTAAAAACGAATACAAATCTATTAACATTTAAGTAGGCTGGTAAATGTTTGACACGAATAGTTGTAAGGGAGGATAGTAACTCTAAAATCTACTTAGCAATGATAGGTATGACACAAAAAGTACATTGGTTACATTGAAACGATGGTGGTGAACAAGCTGCACAAAAATTCTGTATGATATGACGCAAAAATGATGACAATTTACTCTAAAAGTAGGTCACGCTCTAAATATGGTTGTTGCCATACATAAAATTACGTCACTTTAATATCAACGCAAGTGCGTCGCACAGACGCACAGGCAATGAAAATAGTTGATTGCAGTACCTGAATGATGTCCGGCGATGTTGCTGATTCATGCAGCCGAAAGGTCACACCGTCTCGTCGCATTCTCTGCAGATGATTAAAGGACAGCGTAGATTCCTGGCTGTTGAAACGACATTATAGAACGTACTCCCTAAAGGCCGGGCTTTGAGTAAAGATCCTTGTAGTGACAAGCATTGGGAAGAGGGCAAAATAGACACCTAATTACCACAGCTTCCCAGATTTGGCAAATCGGAAAACCACTCTCGTAGATATCCGTCAAAGCGTTTATTGTACACCCAGTGCTACAATATAACGGAGAAAATTTGTTCGGCCATAACACATACCCGCCAAGGAAAGTTCAACCACACACAACCGGACGATACTAGCTTTAAACCATGGGTGTATTGCAAACATATAACGGGTGTTCATAAACAGTCGTCATCCCAGTAGGTTTTGACTTCAGAAACGTATGTCTATTAAAATTGAGAAAAAATGCGCTATGACAGTACTCAATGACGTTTCATTGTGTTGCACGAATTAATCAAAGACATAACATTTTGTTTTTCAAAGCAACTGGGATGACGACTGTTTATGAACACCCGTTATGTATTACTTACTCTATTGCCAGTAGGGCCTGGAAACGGCCGAAAACATTACGGCACCGACATAGTATCACTCGGAGTACTACGCGTCTCGTGCGCATGCGTGAGAATTCGAACTCCGCCTTTAGAAGCGAATTTTAAACTTGACCACTTCCCCACCGCGAGGACGACGCCGACGCGCTTGCGCACAGCTCACCAAATACATCGACGAGTTGGTTGCCTGTCTCACTTACGCTGTGACCTCCCCACTAATAGCCGCTAGCAATATAGTAGATATTAAATATATGATTGCAACAAAACGCACCACGAAAAACATACGAATAACAGCTTCATATTAATTTTGAAGACACCCGACGGTGGCCGAAGCCCCATGGGGTTGATACAGCTCAACCACCTCGTAACGCTGCCGTTGAGTTAATGCCTCAAGACGCGGTCGGAAGCAAGAAGGGTATGGTGCGCTTTCGCTTGCTTTTTCTGTCCCACTCATGCAACCGATTCGCTCTAAGACTTTAGAATCTTTTCCTCGAGCCAAAAGGCGGTACACCGTGATAAACATGCGGCAACGGGTTTGCTGTACGGCGGGGCTTAAATCACCAGACTAGTTTTTACGAAGTGACGTCATAGAACACGTGCGCCGAGTCTCACACGTGTAAGCGATCAAAACTGTACTATACTAAAACGAGCGGAAAACTTCGATATATGAATTTGAAAAGGGAGCGCGGAATTGCCTATATTTGAAATAAAAGATGCGGGAAAGCGCGAATACTTGAAATGCAAGTGCGGGATTTTAACTCAAAGCGTCCATTATATCCGTTGAATGTTCACTTAATTTTTTATCTACCGTCCGAGGAATGTTATGCTTCTTTGTGGATTTGTTTGTCCTCATGACACTCATATTAATCGAAGCCACTAAGTTAATTAATAATTTTTTATTGCTTCATGTACTGTTTTCGCGTTGATATCATCTAATGGGATTTCAATATCTTTTTCTGGTATTTGCTGTATACTTCTTCTAGTTTCCCATATAATTATTCTTTTTCTTCGTTCGGCTTATTTTCCGTGGAAGAATTTGCATTACTAAAAATAATTCAAGAAATTACTTTGCCAAACTTTTAACGTTTGATAATAATATGGCGTACAAGAGGAATTACTTTAGCATCTAAAAGAAAAATATTAATGTATTAACCCTATCATATATCAATTTCGCTCAACAACCATGTAAAGTAAATTAAGGAGTGTTTTACTTCTTGCGTTTGTACCTTGCGTAAGTTTTCGAAGCCATTAAAAAGCAACTGTGCCGTGGATACACTACGACTATCCAAAGTTGAATTTGTGTGACATCAATCCATTGCAGTATTCCCCCTTTGATGATCACCTTTTCTAGCTAAAAAAATGTGTGATATTCTTGGCAGTGGTGAACAAGTTTCCCCAGTGATATGCTTAAATTATGGGGGTGCTCACTTAGCCAGCAACTAACTTCATTTGTAAGCAACATATTTAGTTTCTTCTAGTAAAAGTGCCAATTCTTTAAGCAGGAAAGAAACGCGCTCTTCAGGCGCATTAAATTCGAAAGTTGCGTTCATTAATTCATTAGGCAATTTTTAAGGGATTGTAAAGAAATGTTGTACTTTAGTAACTAAATCAATGAATTAATTTGCAAGCAGTTAAGCTTCCGCGTTGGTATATTGTACAGACCCGTTACTTCAATCGTGAACAAAGTAGATCCATCCAGCTACTGGTTGAATTTCACGGTGGTGCCTTGACATTTCAACACAATTTTTACTGTCCTAAGGCAATACCAGACTTTACTAGTAACGTGAATCACACCCTCCCGCGAGCTAACTACGGACGGTCGGAGGCTTTACTACCGTTGTCTTCCAACGCAAACCAACCTGTAGTAAGTGCGGTCCGGTGCTGTCGTAAAATCCCATTTTAACCGTAACAAAACGTTTGATTTTATTATGATGGGGCATTTTCATAACGCTCACGATGTTTTAGACATAACTTTATTGATAATGATGCTCACTCTTCGCCACCAACATCCCCAAAATCTTCAAATTTTCTACTTTTTCTTGCGAAGGTACCTACATCACGAAAAGGAAATATAAAACGCCTCCATTAAATTTAGATGGTTTTAAACGCCTCGAATGCTGCTAATAGCACAAGGAAACTTATTACAAGTAGCACAACAATGTATTTCAAATGACAGCAATCGCATTGAACAAATGTAAACTTCTATTTATTAGCCACATTTTTTCTGTTTATAGCAGTTTTAGTAATTACTAGAGATGATCTACTACCGCCTTTCAGTGGCTTGTTGGTAATAGTCAATTGTTTTCTATCGCCTCTTGTATTCAGCTCAAAAAATGCAATGCAGAGACATTTTATAAATAATATTTTACGTCTTGGGTTCTTACAAGACTTTTAAGACTTTATAGTAACGAAGATGACAACCTGCGCGTGATTCATGAATTGCACTGTATATGCAGCTGAATAAATTGGGAGCAGCTGGAGACTTGCTGAGATACCGTATCACCCTTTGGTTTGTAACAGTTCATTTAGTTGTTATATGATTTCTAGCAATCGATATTGTACACATCAAAAATGACTGGGGGGGGGGGGGGGGGAGGTAATAAACCGTAATAATAAATTTAATCAAACTAAAGCTTAGACGCTAAAGCCAACCAATTGTATGCATTAATTATTATCATCAAGTGGCATATATCGCCCTATTTTCAAATTAGTTTCTCATACAACAGCCACACACAGCCGACAGAGCTATTTGCCTCAATGCATTTTAGCGAGCCAAAACTGGATTTTAATTCCCGAAAGGAGTGGGAATTTTAAAAGCATTGAACTGTTAGGTGGGTTGTGGTCACTAAACACGCAAATTGTCCTTGACTTCAAGCTGCCTCAAGAAATTACTTTCTCATTCCAACATTGTCTGCTAAAGTGAAAACCACATCATTGCAGGTACGTTGCTTAAATGTGCTATTATTTAATATTTGTACGTTCTAATTTTTATGTAAGTAGCTTTATTCAATTATAATTCTAAATATCTGAATTAATTTCTAGTGTTTTCATTTAAAAAAAGTGTATTAATGTTAATTAGCTTTGGATATAAAATAATGATTTATAAAGTATGATCAAAAATTATTTTCATCTAGTAACGCTATGGAATAGTTCCTAATGTATGAATGCAACTACGTTTATACTTAACTGTCAAACTGGACATTTGCTTTTTAAGGGAGATATAGTTGCATTCATAAATTAGGAAATATTCTATAGCCATACTAGATGAAAATAATTTTTGATCATGCTACATTTAATTACAGTCAATACGATTATTTACTTAACTGTATATTTACCGCGGAAATAAAATTATAAGATTGATTTAAATATGGTGACAATTGTATAACTGCCACAGCAATGCGTTTTTTCAAACTTATCTAATGCTAACAGTACATAATAAACTTGCCCTTTCCTGGTTTTAAAGATAAAATTTACATAAGTAAACGTAATTTATCTAATCTGTGCTTAATCTTTTTAAACACGTACACATACAACACCAAAACAAATATTTATATACCTAGATATAGATATTGCTACTTTTCCGTGCCATTTTTCAGGATATAAACAAAATAGGGCTTCTTAAGTCAGCCGGTTTGGTTTATTAAGACCACAGAAACTTATATAAGAACCTAATTTGATGTTACAAAACAATTTATTCAATCTGTTATAATTATAACATGGACCAGAATTACTTATTAATAGATTACTTGCTCGTTTGCGTAAGTGAAATGTACTCTGGTTATTCAATGCCTCTATCTTACCTCCACACATGTTTGCATCACCTTCGGGAGTTTTTTCATTAGCAAATACGATACCGTTAGACACAAAACTAGAAAAGCAAGAACATAACTTAATTTTAACGCCCAGGTTTTGAAGATGTTTATTGGCACTGAAGCAGGGTTCAAGCGTCGAAAAACAGGTCGTTGGCAACCTCGAAGATGAGATGGCTACATCCTGCCATAAAATCTAAAAAACTCGCTGCACAGTTACATAATTAAAATGTTCAGTTCATTATAACGATATTGATTACATTGTGCTTACACAAAAGCCATTATGTGAGAATGTCAACAGTAGAAAATCATATTAGCTGCATTATCAGTATCTACCATTTTAGAATAAACTGGTTTATTAATGACGTGTTAATTAGAGTTGAAAATTTACCAGTCTGATGGAAACACACCGAAAATTGTCTAAATACATATTTTTGTTATTTATAGACATTGTTATTATTTTGATTGACTTATGGATATTCTTTGGCATATACTGACAATACTGTTTATCTCATTAAGTACATATTTGGCATTTTAAAATTTATATAATATACAGGGTGTCATGGAAATGAGTGCAAATATTTTAACCCGTAATAGAACTCGCTAAACTGAACAACTTCTCCATTTGTCATTTTTTCGAAAACGCCCTCAAAACTGAGTTAAAATTCAAAACAGTTTTACTCTAAAAATGCATACCCGCCTATGGAATAATATTTTAATTTAAACGCACAAAACACAAAATAACATTTGTTTGATATGCAAACCAACAAAAACTGCATAGGTACTGATATAAAACTTTTAGTTCACATTTGGTCACCAACGTAACTTATCAATTGAGGTAGGTAAGTTCATGGTAAGTTATTGACCGCATGCTTTTTGTGCAAGAACTTTGCAGTTTTAATATACTTGTGTCGTTCACCTTTAACTAAGATTTGCTTACCAAGCGGCTCGTCAAATTTAGGAGAGATGAATGGTTGAAAAAATATGCGATTAAATGAAAAACGATAAATAGAAAAGTTGTTTATTTTGGTGAGCTCTATCACTGGTTAAAATATTTGCACTCATTTCCATAACACCCTGTATATTATAATACAATTTCATAAACTCTTACAGTGAAGTTCAATTCAAATTATTTAAAAAAAAATCGTTGGTGACAAACAACTGATAAATATTAACTCTTATCACTGAAAATCAATTGCAAGCAAGCAAGCAATTACGGACAAGTATCATGTGAATCACACTGATTACTAAAATTACTATGAAATAACTATTTGAGGAAAGCCGGTTTAAATCTTCGCAACGATAAATTTATGAAGTTTTTAAACAAATTATTTATTGCTACGTTATATAGAAACCTAACTTTTAAAAACAACCACATAGTGCTGGAAAACATGAAACTCCATTTATGCTTTAGGTTTCAATTACGCACACCTAGTACTATTATTGTAAAGGTGATCTGCTCGCTTTTCTAAAATAATTTTCTTAAATAATGAACAACTCTCATTAATTCTTCTGTTTTTATGTTCAGCTACTGTCAAATAGATTACATGTGTGATAGAACAAGGGTTTTATACGTTTTTGTACCTATAACTGTCATCTATTATGAGTCCTAAGTTTTTCTTTCTTATTATCAGTGTGACCTTTCTTCCTTAAGTCCTTCTACCGTTGCCCCCTGGAACCGCTTTCGCATTACATCAGAAGGTGCTGGCGTCACTTAAACAATCATGTCTTAACTATAGTGAAAACCTGAGCCCCGGCGGGAGTCGAACTTTCTTCCGAGCGCTCGAATTTTCACTGTGACCTCGGCTGCAAGCGGCGAGACTGCTCGCCCATCGAGGCCCTTAGTGTAAACTTTAAGGTGATGTTTCTTAACCTCACATTTATGCTTGTTTACAAATATCAATACCCAACATTTTTAGGATTTAACTGCAGTTGCATCTGCTAGAGAATTCGGATCACTGCACCATTAAAATTCCCTAGTAGAAAAAGATTTCTTGTCTTTGTCTAGTCTTGAATCAAGAGAAAATCGAGACGAGACTACTAATTTAAAATCAAGACAAGATCAAAATTTTACTTGTCTAGATACTTCAATATCAAAAAAATATATATTGAGATGTTCCTGATTTTGGAGAATGATTTATTCATACATAATATTTTTTAAAAATCTGCAAAGGGCTTTACTCAGAACATTCCTCGCAAGTGACAGTTGTATAACTAAAAATCAAAAGAAACTAGAGGTAAAAATATCTTAACGTCCCTAATAATACTGAAAAAGTAAAATCAAGCACTTGGTAATACAAAGTACATCAATTTAAAAAAAAACATTGCAAACGGCGGGATTCGAACTCAGCGCCTGGGTAAGATATTTCAACGATTGCCAGCAGCCCGCAAGTAACCAGCTTCGTAGACCCATTCGGCAACGAAAAACCGCCTCGTATTTGCCTTTTTCACGATTGCAATACTTCCTTCCTCTTTTAGACGGTATAGCTCAAGAACTATTTGTTGGAGGAAACGGATTAGATGTCTACCTGGCACAAAACCGAATATTCTTCGGCTCAAATACACCGTAGCGGCAACTATGAAATTAGTTTATTTAAAATGTTATCAAAATGTTAAACACTCATGAAAAAACGATGGACGTAATATGTGTTGTAACGCGATAAAAAAAACCACAATGTATATGCAGGGTGAGCACCTTAAAAACATGAAATTCTGTCTATTTTTACCCTTGACTAAAATATGCATATTTTGGACCGAATAATGCATATAATAAGTTTCAAAACTCTCACTTGCGAGGGAAGTTCCGAGTAAAGCATCTTACTGATTTTTTAATAGTTGCTTTAGAAAACGTTCTTTCGGCTGGAGTAATGTCGTTTAATCTAGAATTTATTTACATAGCAGGAACAATAATACACAGTTTCAGAAATATCAGACTCTATGTCTATAATAAATTATTTCAAAGCATGGTGCATCTCTTCTAAGTTGCGGATCTGCCAGCTGCCTGCATGACACGTTGTACAAATCAACATTTATTACTCATTTATTTTGATTAGACACCAAACAGGAAAATTCTTGTCCTTCGAGAAATTTCAAGATTCTTGAATCAAGACAAGAAATTAGCATCGAGAATTCAAAATTCTTGTCTAGGTATTGAAGACAAGACGAGAGTTTCTTGTCTCGATGAAACCCTAGTCCAGACACCAAAAGCATTATTAGGTAAATCAGACAAGTACATTAACAGCTTTCCTAAATACCCAAACAACTGTTTTTTGCTTCCACATTTTATCTAAATTCGGTCTTTTTGCAAACGTGTGCCAAGGAATATTTATAGAAATTCTTTCCAATGACCTACAATCAGATCAAGCAAATAAATGTTTTAATATTTTGTGAGATTATTATTAATTTCTGACGTATAGTTTATTATGCAAAGTTGTTCTTTTTGATGTCCCCTAAGTACCCATAAATTTAATGATCATACTTATGACTCACCATGTATGTATGTTGCAAAATTTGATATAATCAAAAAGCTTGATAGTGTAAATAGCGTACAACAATGAACCAAAAATTGATTCATGTGAAACCTCTCTTTTAATATATCTCGCGTCCATCGACTTTAACTTGTTGGTGCTGGTGCGAGGGATAATTTTAATAATATTGTATTGTTCGAATTAATTGTCAGGCTAGAGTTGGTAAATGGAAACTTATTTAATCACAACATACATTATAACAACTAAACACAAATATTACTGTTTAAAAAATTAAATTTTTCCACTATCAACACTAACTGCCCGTCAGTATGCAAAAGTCCCCAAACTAATCTACAACTACTTTTCATTCTTGTCCAATACTTGTAGTGCTTCTTATTGAATCTTTTTCTGTTCTATTGAGCACAGCTTCTTCCATTTGTGGAATACGTACGGTTCTGGGACGACTGCCATCAATTATTATCGGTATGAATCTTTTAGTCTATCTCTATCTTCCATCTAAACATCTAATTACATTTGGCCTTGAGTGCCTTCTTTGTGGATAACGCTTATCGTACCGTCTGGCAGCAGCATTCGATTCATTTTCGCAATTACTCAGTTATCTGCATAATCGGTGTTAACAGTATCGAAAATAGATAATTCTAAGTTATTCGACAAATACAAACTTCTTTATACCAATTTATTTCTTTCGATTTTACCAGCTTCTCAAACCTACTCTCACCTTTTGTCCAAATCGGTACTGTCGTTTTTCTCTTAACATTTTGTAAGCTACTGCCTTTTTGTTTCAAATGATTCGTTGTAGAGGAGCCAAAAACATAATTTTCATTATTCGCAAGTAGTTCAAACACACGCGCTCTTTCTAACCCACTCGGGAGATATTCTTCACTTAGCAGATCATCACCCATGTGTTCTTCATCTGTAAGGTTATCAACTTTGGGAGAAATATATATTGTTGTGCACGTACCATTTTTGATTGCCCATTTATACAGTTCTGATCATAGGCCTCCTCTAGCTTTTTCAAGTTTTTCGATTTTCGCTGTTCGCTGTAGATCATCCACACAGAGCGTCTGGAGCAGTCCTCTTGAATTATACTATTCCATCTATTATCTTTACATCTTTCGTTATATCCTGCCTAATTAATTTTTTTAGCTAGCGTTTCTGTTAGGTCTTGTACTTTGGTGACGTACCTGATGTGTTCGTTTGTTTGTTGCTTCATGGCTCTTTGCACTAGTTAGCTTGTTTTCATTTCTCTTTATAAAGACCCATGTTTGCGTTCCATATTTAAGTACAGATAGTACACAGGTGTTAAATAGTTTGTTTTTAAGCTGTGATGTGAACTGTTTGTTTTTTTAGCTTAATCCTTTTGATCTACTTCAGCTTTTCGGTTGTCTTAATTAGATTATATGGCTTTCCCTATAAATGCATTTATGAACCCATTCCAGCACTTTTCCTCATAGTGTTATTTCTTTCCGATCTGCTGCATTCGTCATTATCTTGGTTTTGGATACGTTCATCTTTAAGCCAACTTTCACTTTTCGATAAGCTCGATGTATCGCGAGTCTATTCCACAATTCTGCAACCACAACTGCTCTTCAGTCAATCTTCACGTTATTTTCTTGGTCAGAAAGTTTAAGAGTAATTTTTATATTTAGGAGAGCAAGAAAATGGACCTGTAACACTCCATCTTTGATTTGACTCCATTTTATCTCCGCATCAGTACTATGACTGCTTCAGTCCATTCTTGAGAAATTGTGGTGGTTTATTTAAAAGGTTTGTTCTATGTTAAATTAATAGTTTTCATCCATATTATTTTACTAATATTCTGTCTTATTTCCTTTCATTGGCTTTTTGTGATGTGTATAGGTTTTTCAAGAATTTCTCCATTATCTTTAATACTTTTTGTTCCTAATTTCTTCATCCTTTTCATTTTTTAAAGAAACTATTTATGACCTAACGTTCCTTTTTCTCAAAACGTTTACGTTTTTATTATTTTCGATAACACTGTTTACATTCTTTCCCTCAACTTTTTGTCTGTCTTGTCTAATTGCAGCTCTTATTTGCCTATTGAGAATCTTGAGTTGTTCTCCGCTACTTGGATATTTTAGTATTTTTTTCTGTTCGTAATTAGTTCTTTTGTTTTATCGCTTAAAACCTTTTCTGTACTTTCCTTTTTCGTTGCTATCAATTATGCGGTTTTTGCCCCTATGCTATTTGCGTTTTTCGCCGCGATTAGTTCTAGTTGTTTTTCTATTTTGGCTTAGTATGTCGTTTTTCTCTCTCCTTGTGTGTCTATTTTCTTACTTTGTGTATGTAATCTTCGTAGTCTTTCTAGTTGCTTATTGAGATATACTGCTGTTCTTTCAATTCTATGGCCACTTCCTGTTGATATTTGGTTCAATGCGACTACATTTGTTATTGATTACTTTTTATTAGTTAGAATGTAGTCAATTAAGTTTATTCCCTTTGCCATCTGGATTGTTCCAAGTTTCTTACTCTTGGTCTTTCTATTTAAAGAACGTTTTCATGGCATAAAGATTTTCCTTTTCCAGAAAGCTCAATAACTTCTCTCCTCAGTCATGCCTTTCGCATTAATTGCTGTGGATATATCATGAGTAGTTATATCCCTAGTGCATTCTGTATATTGCAAGACTATTCCTCGAAGAAATGTCATCCTTTGTATACCTACCACACTATTACTTTTTAAAGAGTTTTCAGTTTTATTTCTGAAATTTCTTGTGTACCTAGCTGGTTTGCTATTCTTCCCGCAAATACTCGATATTGCACTTGTGCAAATTGTTACAGTTTCAAATGCTCAGATCGACATTGATCGAGAGCACTGTCAAAAATCGGGTAAAAACTACAGGGTTCGCCGGCTTTACTAAAAAGGACACAGATCTTAATGTGCTGGAGCAGATTTTGTTGCTCCGGTTACCTGCACTTAGCTCAGACGGGAAGGCGTGGTTCGAGAGTACAAAGAAAAACCGACGGCACTTACCCTAAAGATTGCTTAAAAGAATTGCCTAAGGACGCCACTCGTTTTGATAAATTAACAGCCCTCGTGACCCAAAACGAGAAATATCACAGGGCTCTACTGAAGATGCGCTGGGTTAGCTGCACGCTGCGAAGCGTCGTCCACTAGGTTCCCTCCAAGTCGGGCGGTCAGCACCAGGTGGCCTTAATGACTTACCGTATGACCACCTCCCTAAAGGGGCTCAAAAGAATTTACTCAAGGCAAAAACTGTATGGCTTTTCCAATAAAAGCACGTGTTCTAGCTTCACATTTGATTACACTTGGCTTTTTGCCACATTAGGATTGAAGATCCACAGATTGCAGGTTTAAGTCAATTAAACAAACTAAGTGTGACTATATTATTGTTTAATGAATGAAAATCGACACACACAGGGCCACAAGTAGGCCATAAGAAGGTAACATACACCCTAACTGAAAATTGTCGGGGATCCCAAGCAAAAGTTAACTTAATGACGAAGTACAATACACAAGTTATTTGACGAAATTAAATTCGCAGGCGCAAAGTCCTACGGCATGCGAGGCACAATAAACATACAATTTGGTAGCACTTTCGCGACACATTAAATCAGGAAGCAAGACAAAAATACATTGGTAGATCCTACCTTTTATAGCTAGAACACCTACTGCGTTGACGATGACCGAAGGCTGGACCGGATCCTGGAGAAGCTTAGTGGCCGCTTGCAGCAATACAGCTCCCCAAAGGGTTGTTGAAGGGCTTTGCCAAAAGCCAAGCGGTGACTGCAGAAGGTCGAGGACTGCAGAAGACGGCGTCCACAAAGACCAAGGTTACGTCCCGCAGCGAACGTAGAACAGGATTGCCCAAAGGGGTTGAGCGAAGGCAGTGGCCAGCGGCCCGAAAGAGTGTTGAATTAATTCGAGGTGAAAACGGTAGTCCCCGGGAACGCAGAAAATACTTTGGGTTCGGCACGACGTGGTAGAATTTGCAAAAGCAGATATTTCCCACTCACTATAAGAAAATTACGTAGGCTTCATCAGGCGTCTTGGAGTGGATGTGCAACAGGATGCAAAGTAACCTTCCCCCGGCTCTGGGGGTCGAAGTAAACGAAATCCAAAACGCCCGCCCAAACCGGCGTCGGCCTAACCCACACACGTCCCGCGGGAACTTTATCACTTAACGAGCTATCTGCTTCGAAGCCTGCAGCAGAACTGACTTAAGAATTTAATTAACACGCGAAGAACACAACCCCCGTTCCCCGCTATCATGCAATCATCCTTTTCTTACCGCTGTTAAAGGAAATCCTTCCTCTCAAGAAAATATTAATGCGTAAGCGTTGAACAAGCGAAAGGGCCTTGGAACATTCGAGAAAGAATTTGTTGTTGGTGCAGCAAGTCCCAGGGTATTGAATTACTACAGAAAATTCCCCGAGGGCCGGGTTGAATTATCGCCAAGCAGGAATAGCCTTCGAAACCTAATTTCTTTGTTGCGTGAAACAAAGAGGGCTATTCAAAATTTGTTGGATGCATATCAGTTCCATGAATTTCTGGCTACAGGCGCCCGCGCGCCGGGATAAATAAAGCAATTAGCACACGCCGCAGAAGTGCTTTCAAAGAAAATTTCCATTGGTTGCGTGCATGTTAGAGTTTGGCCCAAATAAATTCGGTTGCAGATTTCAGGTGCAGGGCCGGCTTTGCGAAAATTAAATCGGCCATGCTTTAGATAAAAAACAATATCACAAAATACCCGGGTATAGCACTAGTGCCAAATATTCGCTGTATTCTACTCTGATTGGTTCAAATTTTGAAAATTGATTGATGGGATTGGTTTATATTATCTGAGGGGAATGGTCATAGAAATCATCCAGTACCTCTTCATCTTATGCCGCTCTTGGTGCATAAACATGTATAATTTTAATGGTGTGCTGTTTAGATGTCTTCAATATGAAATATGCGACTTTATTTTTGACAATATCGGAAACTTTTTTCAGTTAACTCTTTATTCGTTAAAATTTTGATATCCATTTTTTCGTAAAATTAATAATAAAAAAGTTTTCCATATGAAACAATGAAAAAATGAGAAGAATAACAAAACCTGATTTTTATCGTAGATAGGTGTAATTGGATATTTGAACGGAGTTTTTGATTCTAATCAACTTTTCTTAATAACAATTTTCGATATTATCACAAATAAAGGTACTTTACTCTTGAGCAGAATTCATATTTTTTGACATTCCTCGTATACGGCTTAAAAAATTAATATCTGATGATTGCATCTTAAGTTTTGGACCATGCAGAACTTTTTATAAAGAATAACTTTTTTTCGTAAAATTAATAATAAAAAAGTTTTCCATATGGTGCGAACTTAAGCAGACACACTGTATACTAGTTGATCTTATTTAATTAGGTTATCTCTGTCAGTCGGTGTTCTGACATCATGGGTCTTATGTTGTAAATACTTACGTTTTATTTATATTTGCTTTGGGTCAATTTCTTGGCACCCCCAGAGGCTGCCTGTAGAAACAGGGAGGAGATGTGGGCGTAAAGCCTTACCCACCTGGGGTATCTTCACTTTAGAGACTGACATCATGAGTGTTTAGAGTGGTTTGGCATTAAACACCACGCTTGCCAGGTGGGCTGAGTTCAGCTGTTCACCCGGATCTAGCATGGAGAACCGCCGCTGTTGGAAAACCGCTCCTGTGGAGACAGTCGCTTCCTGTAGTGCTAGTTTTGGTCCGCCCTGAGTATTTTAAGTCCCCTTATCTGGGAGGCATTTCCCTATCCGCCACCTGGGGAGGCGCCCGATAGAGTACTAGCAACCCCACACGGGCACGTGCTATGGAACGTGCCACAGTCGTTATCTAACATCCAACGCCTGCTCTAAAGCCGCCTTTGTTTTATGACTGTAAATAAATAGTTGGATGGATTAAATTGTTATATAATTTTGCGATTGTGTTTAATGAATCATAATTTATTGAATGTGAGCTGGGAGGTTTCAATCATTTAACTAAAAACTCAAAAAATTATGATTGAGTACCTAAAATACATAAAACTCAATCGTATTGTTTCAACATATATCAGGTCTTTGCTTATTGTATTATCCTGAAACACAGCTTACATACTTTATTAACAAATAACAATTTTATATAAAAATTATTTCAATTATTTTATTATCTCAAAAAATAGAAAATAAATAATATACCACGCAGCAGTCTTAAAGCGCTGCTTCTTGAAGATAAAGTATTTCAACTAATTAATATAATTTAGGGTCAGGTATTCCTACTTTAGTCTTTGCGTCAATATTTATCTAAGTTACTCTCTTGTAATGAATATTTCTTCTCTTTACAGAATGATATGGTTTAAACTTATATGCAGCTGCATTGCAGTACTGAGTTTGTACACAACGGAGACCATGTAAGTTGCTAATTTTATACACTTAAAAACTCTTTGTTTTAAGTTTTATTTTGCTATAAAGAACAGTTCGCTACAGATGTAAGGTTATACTGCAGCAATTCAAATAAATTGTAAAGAAATTAACTGCAACAGTAAAATACGACGCTGTTTTTACTTGTGTGCTATCTATTTAAAATGTGTAATAACAATAACTGCACATTTATTTTTAACTTTATCTAGGTGATACTATTATTAAAGAAACAGAATGTATCTTTACATTCTTTAGGCATTAAGGTATTATCATTTACAACTGTTTCGCTTATCAACATGCACTTTTAAATACCCATGGGCAAAAACAAAACCAATTGATAACACGTTTTCAGATTATAGGAATTTTTATACCTTGCAGTTCTATCACTTTTTATAATTGGACAAGCAGTAGAAGGTGGGGTTATCAGATCTTCCGAACTCCCATTAGACCACAAAATATGAATTGTATATACAGGGTGCCCCAACCTTCTGGAGAAGTTCTGCTATGCACTCACTATTAAAAATGCACAAAAATAAGGAGCTGAACTGATATAATGTATTTAGCTCTACATTTTAAAATTTCGTGCTGGAGAGGCGGTACTAAATGGGACATTTTTTTCACGATATCATCGGTTATGACTATATCTATACATACCTTACTTTTACGATTCTGAGCAATGGTTTAAAAGTTAGGGTTTTTATTTGTGAACAAAGTGGCACTTACGTGCCTTATTTTAAAAACGATAGCAGCCTTGTTTTTAAGAATTCAGAAAATGGAAGCTATATCCTACTAACGAGTGCAAAAGTGAATTTTATTATACAGAGGGAATTATAGAATTTTATTATATAGATGGAGCTAAATACCCTTTATAAGTTCATAGCCGTATTTTTTATTTCTTTAGCAGTAAAGACATAATAGAGCTTTCCCACTCTATATGTGCCACGCAACTTTCACAAAAATAAATGGAATGGGTTTGGAATTTTTACTCCACCAAAAATCATGTTTGATCATCAAATATTCTGCAATATCCAGAAACTTTGCAACAAACTTTTGATGTAGTCTGTAAAAAATTATTATTAATCTTGTAGTAAAGTTTCAAGTTGCAGTTTGAAGCGAATATTTAGTAAGTTTCCAGTAAATGTTCAGTATAATTGCACGGAAGTATTAGCAAAGTTTTAGTAATTGTTTAGCAAGCTTGCAGTAAATTACAGCAAATTCTCAGTATTTTTAAATAATTTTCAGCCCATTTTCAATAAATTTCTAGGTAACTCTAGGAAAATTTGTAGTGAGCCTTTTGCAATGTCCCACTACCTTTCTTAATACACTTTCAGTAAATTGTTGGCAAATTTGTAGGGCATTTTCAGAATCATGGTAGTCACTGCTAGAAGATTTGTAAAGACACTTTAAGCAAAACCACCGCAAATTTTCAATAAGCTTCAATCTAATTTCAGAAAATTTCTAGTAAGAATTCGGATAATATGCTGCAATTTTTTAACCAATATTTTGGCAGCAAACTTCTAAGGTATTTTTGAGAAATTTATAGCACAGTTTTGAGAGTTGGTAGTAATTTTCAACAAAACGGCAAACAATTTTTATCAAGTTTGTAACAGAATTTTAAGATCTACAGTCTAATTTTAGAATTATGATAGTAAACTGACGGGTAATTTGCAGCAAAATTACCAGGGTGCACTATTTATTTGAACAGAATTTCAGTGCATTTTAATTAACTTCTAGCACTTTTCAGAGAATTAGTTTTAGAAAGGTTCTTAGTTCTTTTAAGAAATATAGTTTCAATAACTTAGCATTACCGTTTTAGTAACTTTTCAGTATATTTTCAGCGAGTTGCACTCTATTTTCAGCAACTGCCAGTTAACATGTGACAGGTTTGCAGCAAATAGGCAGTATTAAATCAATTTCTAGCACATGTTCGGAAAGTTAGTAGCAACTTTTTAATAATAAAACATAAGAAAAAATAGAATGATCTTTAGTAGATAAGTTTAAAGCTATATTTTCTCAATTTTTCAGTTAATTTTCGACGCTTTTCATTTTTATCAAGTTTCCAGTTAACTATCGTGCCGCTTAAAGTAAATATTACGCAACGTTCCAGTATGGTGTTTGAAAAAGTGGCAATTAATTTTCATCAAGCTCACAGAAACTTTTTTTAGTAACTTTAGTCAATTTATTTTGTAGTAGTATTTAAAAAAGTTTTCAGAAAATGAGTGCAACCTATTTTTAAAAAAATCAAGGAAGGTTTTCGGAAGTTTGCAGTAAGTTTTTAGAGAGCTTGCAGCTAACGTAAATTTGAGCAGATTTACATTTTTTCAACAGGTTGATACAATTGTAGCAAATTATCAGAAAATTTGTTGCTACATTTTAACAAGTTTCTAGTCAAGTTGCAGCATACCTGCTGCAAATTGTCAAGAAATTTGCAGAAACTTTTGAAAGACTATGCAGAACAAGTTTACAGAAAAATGTCTAGCAATATTGCAACAGCGCTTCAGTGAAAATAAAACCAAATTTTAATTCATTCACGTGAAAGAGTTCCAACGACTATTCATCAAGTCAGTGAAATTTTAGCAAATTTTCAGAAAATGTGTAGCTAGCTTTTTAAAAATTTCTAGTAATTATCCAATAAATCTGTTGAAAATTATCAGAAAGCTTGCCTATAATTTTTAGAGAATTGGCAAAGTAAATGAATGGAAAAGTTTCTAGCAAAATTACAGTAGAGTTTCAGCGAACATGCAATAAAATTTACAACGACTATTCAACGAGTCAGTTGGAGAAAATTATCAGAAAACTTATAGCTACATTTTAAAAAGTTTTTAGAAAAGTTGCAGGACATCTACTGCAAATTGTTAAGAAAGTAGCAGAAACATTTGAAAAACTTTGTAGAAGAAGTTTACAGAAAAGTCTAGTAATTAATATTGCAGTAGCGTTTCAGTGAAAATAAAACCAGATTTTAAACAATTCAGATGAATTTTAAAAGAGTTCCAACGACTATTCGGTAAACGACTATTCAATAAAATTGTAGCAAATTTTCAGAAAATTTGTAGCTACCTTTCATCACCTTTCTAGTAATCTTCTAATAAATTTGCTAAAAATTGTCAGATGGTTTGCAGATAATTTTAGAGAGTTGGAAAAGTAAATTTACTGAAAATTTTCTATGAAAATTTCCGTAAAGTTTCAGCAAACATGCAACAAAGTTTACAACAACTTTATAGTAAATTATCAGACACTTTCTAGCTACCTTTTAGAAAATTGCCAGGAATCTTGCAATAAATTTGTTGCAAATTGTCAGGAAACTTTCAAGTAATTTTTAGAGAGTTTGCAGAGCACATTTATGGAACAGTTTCTGGCAATGACAGTCGAGCTGCAGAGTACATACAACAACTTTTCAACAAGTTGTAGCCAATTATCAGAAAACTTGTAGCTACCTTGTAGCAAATTCCAAGTTATCTTCGAATATATTTAGCAAATTGTTAAAAATTTTGCAAATAAATTTTAGAGAATTTTTAAAGTAAATTTAAGGAAAAGTTGCAGCGAATATGCAACAGAATTTACAACGACTTTTCAACAGGTCAGTAAATTAAATTATCAGCTTATTTGTACCTGTTAGCAAGTTTCTAGTAAAGTTGCAGCGGATCTACTGCGAATTGTCAAGAAGTATGCAGAAACTTTGCAGAACAACTTTATAGAAAAGTATCTGGCAATATTGCAATGGAGTTTCAATAAAAATAAAGCATAATATTAATAAATGTACATGAATTCGAAAATATTTACGACATTCCAGCAAAGCAATAAATTGTAGTAAATTATGAAAAAATGTGTATCTACCTTTAGCAAATTTCTAGTAAACTTCCAACAATTTGCTACAAATTGACAAGAAATTTGCAACTAACTTTTAGAGAGCTTTCAAAACAAATCTATAAGAAAGTTTCTAGCAAAATTTCAGTTGAGTTGCAACATACAACAGAATTTACAACAATTTTTTAACAGGACAATAAATTGTAGTAAATTTGTAGCTATATTTTAACAAGTTTCTAGTAAAATTCTAGCAGATCTGCTGCAATCTGTTAAGAAGTTTTGCAGAAAGTTTTGAAAGACTTTGCAGAACAAGTTTACAAAAAAGTGTTTGGCGATATTGCAGTTTCAGTCAAAATGAACAGATATTTACATTTACGTAAATTTTATAATATATACGACTCTTCAGCAGGCCAGTAAAATTGCAGCAAATTATCAGAACATTTGTAGCTACTTTTAACAAATTTCCAGTAATCTTGTAATAAATTTGTT